>QVTF01021227.1:0-65700 GCA_003573665.1 Oxygymnocypris stewartii
GTCCTCTTAAATCACCTTCTCCTTGTAATACCTATGTCATACCCATGTCATTATAAAAATTTGTGTCCTCATAAACCACATAAACATGAAAAACAAAACAAAAAAAAAAAAAAAAAAAAAAAAAAAAAAAAACAAAAAAAAAAAAAAAACAAAAACATAAAAAAACGAAAAAAAGACACAAACATAAACAAAAAAAAACAAACAAAAAAAAACAAAAAACAAACACACACAAACAACAAACACCACACCAAAAACAACACACAAACACACACACACAAAACACCGCACACAACACACACACACACACACAAAACACACACACACACACACACACACACACCACACACAAAACACCACAACACACACACGCACACACACACACCACACAAAAACACAAACACACACACAACACACGCACACACACACACACACACACACAGAAACACACACACGCACACACAACACACAAAACACACCACCACACACACAAACACACACACACACACAAACACACCACACACACACACACACACACAAACACACACACACACACACACACACCACACACACACACACACACAAAACACACAACAAACACACAACACAACACACACCACACACACACACACACATACACACACTCACTCACACACACAGGGGCTTCTTTCAAATGAGTCAGTTTGGCTGTGAATACAGAATTCAAGACTGAAAGATTTGTGTGTTTTCATCTGCAGCTGCAACACACGCACACACTCTCACACACTAATTTACATGTAAATGAGGTCATCCCAAAGGCTTCTTTTAAACAGTGCGTGCTGTTTTTATATGAATCAGTATGCAGTGATAAGCGTTCAAACAGCAGTGTGCTTGCTTGTTCTTTGTTTGGTTCTGTTCTCATCGCAGCTATGGTTTTCATTATATAATGTTAGGAGTAATAGTGTTGTCAGTCTGATCAGATGAGCCTTGACATGCTCATATCAGCTAATGTCACTTCCTGTCCATAATCACGCCGGTCGAGTCTGCTGACCTGTGGAGAGCTGCACTCGTTTACTAATTTGCCGACTGACGGCTTCTTCACGACATCATGTGTGAGAGAGCAATTAATGTCAGGACTGATCAAAATCATCATCATCATGAGCATTGCTACCAGAGACAAACTGAAGAACAGAGACAAACAGTACAGTGTTGTTGACCCTTCGGTAAGCCCCGCCCCTGGATAATGCCCGCCCCATGTGATATGCGTCACCCCTTGATAAGCCCCACCCCATTTGATAAGCCCCACCCCCTGTGATAAGCGTCATCCATGGATAAGCCCCACCCCATGTTATAAGCCTCACCATGGATAAGCCACGGCCCTTGTGACAAGCCTCACCCCTGGATAAGCCCCGCCCCATGTGACAAGCCTCACCCTTGGATAAGCCCCACCCCATGTGATAAACCTCAGCTATTTTAGTGCTATTAGACCTTAGTGCTGCTTTTGATACTGCAACATTTTGATCTCTAGATTGGAACACTATGCTGGAGTCCGAGGGATGGCCCTTCAGTGGTTTAAGTCTTATTTAACGAACAGAAGTTTTGCAGTTAAAGTTGGTGAATGTCTGTCAACTTCGGCTCCACTTACCTCTGGAGTTCATCAAGGGTCCATTCTTGCTCCCCTTTTGCTTTCATTGTATATGCTTCCTTTGGGATCTATTTTTAGAAAACATGGTGTTTCTTTCCACTGTTACGCCGACGACACACAGATTTATATGCCATTTCAAAAGAATGATCAGAATGCTTTAACTCCACTTCTGAATTGCTTAAGGGACGTAAAAAGCTGGATGGCCTTAAATTTTCTGAAATTTAACGATAGTAAAACAGAGATAATTTTATTTGGACAAACTGAAAATTTAGCCTCTGTAAATGTACACTTGGGTCCTCTGGCTGCGCACAACAAAGTAGCTGTGAAAAATGTAGGTGTTTGGTTTGACAGAGAACTCAAATTTGATAAGCAAATTAACAATGTTGTTAAATCATGCTTTTTTTAATCTGAGACTTCTAGCTAAAGTAAAACCTTTTCTCTCTGCTACTGATCTTGAGAAACTCATCCATGCCTTCATTTTTTCACGACTCAATTATTGTAATACTATATATATAGGAGTTAACCAGACAGCTTTGGCGCGTCTGCAGGCAGTTCAAAATGCTGCTGACAGGTACACGCAAGCATGAGCACATTACACCGATTTTGTTCTCTCTCAAATGGTTGCCAGTTCATTTTCGAATAGAATAGAAACTGTTAGTGTTTGTTTTTAAATCCTTAAATGGCTTAGCTCCGACATATCTTGATGCCTTGGTAAAATGCCATACTTCTGCTAGATCCTTGAGATCTTCTGATCAGCAACTTTTAACAATTCCCAGAGCTAGATTAAAACTTAAGGGTGATCGCGCTTTCTCAGTTGCTGCCCCGAAACTGTGGAATTTGTTACCTGTGAGTTAGATCAGCTCAGACTAGCTCTAGTTTTAAATTATTGTTAAAAACGTATTTATTAACTCAGGCCTTTAATTCTGAGTGCTGAGTTTTATGTTCTTGTTCTTTTTTTTTGTGTGGTGCTATGTCTTTGTCATTGTATATTTATGAAAATGTTTTTGTTTGTTGTTTTTTGGCTTTTTGGTTTTCTATTTTTGTACAGCACTTTGGGCAACAATGGTTGTATTATTTTGTGCTATAGAAATAAAGAGAAAAGAGAAACCTCACCCCTGGATAAGCCCCACCCCATGTGATAAGCCTCACCCCTGGATAAGCCCCGCCCCATGTGATTAGCCTCACTCCATGTGATAAGCCTCAGCCCTGGATAAGCCCCGCCCCATATGATAAGCCTCACCCCTGTGATAAGCCCACCCTGGATAAGCCCCGCCCCATGATTAGCCTCACCCATGTGATAAGCCTCAGCCCTGGATAAGCCCCGCCCCATGTGATAAACCTCACCCCTGGATAAGCCCACCCCATGTGATAAACCTCACCCCTGGATAACCCCCCGCCCCATATGATAAGCCTCACCCCATGTGATAACCTCACCCCTGGATAAGCCCATGTGATAACCTCACCCTGGATAAGCCCCGCCCCATGTGATAACCTCACCCCTGGATACCCCCGCCCCATGAAACCTCACCCCTGGATAACCCCCGCCCCATATGATAAGCCTCACCCCTGGATAACCCCCGCCCCATATGATAAGCCTCACCCCTGGATAACCCCCGCCCCATATGATAAGCCTCACCCCTGGATAACCCCCGCCCCATATGATAAGCCTCACCCCTGGATAACCCCCGCCCCATATGATAAGCCTCACCCCTGGATAAGCCCCACCCCATGTGCTAAGCCCCACCCCATGTGATAAGCCCCGCCCTATGTGATAAGAGGAGAAAATGACTTCAGAAACGCGCCAGCATTAATATTTTATTAGCACACAGAGATTGGTAGCTCTATTAAAATCTGTTGACTTTATCTGTTTTTGATCTCAGTGCTTATAGTTCAAATATAGCGGCAAAAACACTTTTCACATGTGTTTCATGATCATTTCCCTTCAAATTCAGCCGAAAGTGTCATTTTGCTGATCATTCAGTAAATATTCATCTATGGCCTGTGATATCTTTGCTTTCTTCACTAATCACGTTTGTCTTCAGATTTTCAACAGGAGAAGTCTCTGAAATGAGTTTGATTTGACGCTGAATGACCCATTACGTCTTGTCATTTGTGGTTAATATCTATCCATGTTTGATTATGTTAGGGTTAGATCAGCTATTGATGATATAGAGATCATATTCAGTGTGTTCCAGTCGTATCTGATGCTGATTGGTGCTTCAAGGACGAGAGTGTGTGCTGCATCATTATCAGTGACTCAAACACACTCTGTGAACGTGACTTCTGTAAATGAGAAGTCACGTCGCACTCGTCCTTGAAGTGACCAAATCAAACACGAACCCTGACGCCGCTAAATATTTATCCACAGAGCTATTGACTGCTAATGCATCATTACTGACAGCCTGCTGTTTAACGGCACGTTTCTGCTTCCTTTCTCACACGCAGACCCAAAGACATACAGTATTAGCACATTACCGTCTGTCAGTCACACCTGACCTGGCCTACTATTGGCCGGAGTGTGTGTCAGTCAGTTCTGTTGGCCACGCCTCCACACGTTTATTATTGTTTCTTGATCTGGTGTGTTTTGTCTCTTTGATTTGATGGCCTGATGACTGCCAGTGTTGTATTAGTACTTTTTATATACTAATGTAGTTTTTATTCATATTTGTATTATTCGTGAGACACTTCATTGATCCTTTGAGCTCAAACTCCCTGAGATCTGATTTCCTGCACACACACACACACACACACACACATTCCTATTTTATGAAGAAAAAAAATATATTGTTTTGGGCAAGTTTTTTATGCAAATATAGTTTGTATTATTATCATCATTATCTTTATTATTATTATTAGTTTCTGTTTTTGTAATTCAAAATGAAAAACCTTGAGAAATTAGAAATACCAGCTCGCTGGAATGAAATAAGTGTATTTATTAATTTATTATATATATATATATACATATATAATGTTTTTTTGTGTATTTTATTTATTTACACCAAGTAATGACTTTGTATGGCTTTAATTTTAGATTATACTATAATAACCCTAATTACTTCAAAAATAATTACACAAATATTTTTCTGTCTTGTTTCAAAAGTCAAAATATCTGACCATTCTTAAAGCAAGATTTGGCAAATTAATTTTGCCAAATTATAAAACAAATTTCCACACCTATTCTCTAAAACCAAGTCTTAATTAAATGCAGTCCTAACTGTCTGCATACATATTCGTTTAATCTAGTATTTAATGTTATCCAATAATTGGAAAATGTGACTAAGACAACATAAAAAGGACTAAGCAATGAAGTGGCTGGAATAGTGCTGTATTATGTAGAGTATTTGACAGTAGAGCGCTCCTCATCACGGCAGTAAAAGCTGCTCTTTCTTGAGTTTCTTCTTCTTCTTTCAAGCCTTCGACTGCTGATTAATAATGAGCGTGGAGCACTTGTGCTCTGAATGCGGGTCCTGATGAAGGGTTTAATTCATGATCAACCTTTAGCTGACCTGGATCTCATCGGCTCATTATCTCCTCCTGTGAGCTCACACCAGCGACAGAGACTTGAACCACATCTGTCCTCCGAGAGCAAACCAGAGAGCATCTCCCAAGAGCCCGAGATAACTGGTTTGATTGGAATAACATGGACATGTTGGGCAGTTTATGTGCATTTCTCTGTTTTACAAATCCTGGAAGTCTTTCATAGTGCTAATGCAGCAAATGGAGCATTGGCTGTGAGGATGTGTGTGCTTCCTTTGCTCTTTTGTCTTTCGCATCGTGAAACTGCAGTAAGTTCACATGCACTTAAAGGAATAGTTGACCCAAAAGTACGATTTTGCTGAAAATGTGCTCACCCTCAGTTCATCCCAGATCAGGATGAGTGTGTTTCGTCATCAGGTTTGGAGAAATGTGTCTCAGCAGTGAATGGGTGCCGTCAGAATGAGAGTCATGACACCATGCACACACACACCATGAACACACACACATCGTGAACACACACCCTTGCTCAAGGGCACCTGTCGTGGTATTGAACGTGGAGATAGCGATGTACATTCACTCCCCCCTCCCCACCTACAATCCCTGCCGGCCCGAGACTCGAACCTGCAAACCACAACCCGACTCTCTAACCATTAGGCCATGCCTGCCCCCTGCTGTTAACTGATGGACTGGAGTGGTGTGTATTATTGTGATGTTTTTTATCAAAAACCGTCATGGGTTCGATTCCCATGGAAAGCAAGAACTGATCAAATATACAGTGGTGGACATAATTATTGACACCCTTGGTAAATGTGAACAAAAAGCCTGTAAAAATGAATCTGCATTGTTAATACTTTTGATCTTTTATTATTTTATAAATCACAATGATATAGTTCCTCCCATTTTAATTTGTAAATCTCCAATGAAAGGTTACAGTTTTGTGAATTTTGAAATAAAAGATCAAAAGGATTAACAATGCAGATAAATGTCCCACAGCCTTCTTTGATCATATTTACCAAGGGTGCCAATAATTCTGTCCACCTCTGTAAATGCATGTGTTTAAGTCTGCTTGAATAAAAGCATCATCGTGTCCTCGTATGCATTGTGACTGATCTTGACACACGTTTAGAGTTTAAAAGCTACGCTGGAGGTGAGATTGATCCAGCAGCGTTTATTTGTTGTTTGACCTTCTCTCTTTGAATTACATGAAATCTTCTGCCATACTCACATTCCCTCGGTTTCGTGACCTCCGCAGCTCTTAAATAAAGCATCTCAGAGCTTTAGAAACACGTTTGTTTGAATCCCGAGGCTTGACTTTCTCTGGATCTTCTGTCCTGCCCGCTCCATTACGGGTCGCGAGTTTCCTCTCAAGAGCCGCTGACTGCAAGAGATCGATGTGAATCTCCCAAATGCACTTCTGACTGTGGAGGGGCTGCGCACTATGGATTTTACACACACACACACAGACACACACACACACACACACACACACACACACACACACACACACACACACACCACACACAACACACACACATACACACGCACACACGCACGCACGCACGCACGCACGCACGCACACACACACACACACACACACACACACACACATCTGTAACTGTCATCCACACATCGATCCGAGGCCCGTTTCCATCTCGTCTGGGCTCATGGACGCTGCCGAATCCAGTCTTAATCTGCTCAGAGACTTTAAGATCTCGAACGGAGCCGGCGCTAATCTCTCGTATAGACATTAAAGTCATATTTAGCTCCAGCGGCCGTGAGCGAGCTGTTTTAATTGTTTGCTTGTGGCCACGTGGCTGGAGAAGTGATTCTGACGTCCCCCAGAGGTCATTAGCTCTTGAAAACTGTCAGTTTTCTTCATTTGGTTCAGTGTTTAACTTTACCTTAATGACACGCTGCAGAGGTTCGTCAGCGCCAAACACAATTAGATGCAGGAGAGAAGCCCGGCGATCCCCAGCTCTGGATCATGTGTGTGTTTGTGTGGAAGCACGTTTGTTAATGATGTGCTTAGACTAATGCATGTGTATTTGAGGTAAAAGTGTTGCCTGCAGCATCTCTAAAAGTGTAATTGTGATGAACGGCTTGATGAAATACATGTGCGCTTTGCTTCACAGACTTCAGTTCAGCTTAACTAAAACATAAAAATAAATGAAAGTTGTGTTTTGTAGGTTAAGCTGAGTTTATTACTCCTCTCTCTCTCTCCGTTGGCTGCTCTTGTTAGGGTTTTCCACATTGTAATTATACACACATCATTTGGAAGCTCAATTAATTTCTAAGCATTATTATTATTATTATTAAATGTATGTTGGGTCACTACATGTCATTATAGTATTTATATATTAGTTATTATAAATTTCTAATAGCATCAGCTATATACAAATTGACCAACAATTGGTTTTTAACCACTGAAAATGGGTAATATTAAAAAATCCGGAGCCTCATTGAGATCCCCATGTCTTTGGGACTGATTGATGTAGGGCCTTGAAGATGAAGATTGTACATAAAAAGTTTATTAAGAATTAGTATCTAAAATCTTAGTGTGATATTTTCAATACCTCTTGAGTTATAGGCATGCAAACTTTGGAAAAATAATACAGCACTTAGACACTTATGTTTATTGCAGTTATTTAGACAGAAATAAACGAGGTACATCTCTAGTTTCAACATTATTGTTCTTCAGACATTCCTCTTTAAAAGACAATAAGTATCATATTTGTGCAAAATGACCCACATTGGGTTTTGACCATTGGAAATGTGTACATTTTAACGATTTAAGAGCCATATTAATTCCAATATCTCTGGAATTAAACCATATAGGGCTTTACAATTAAGATGCCAGAAGGAAAGTTCGCTAAGACTCAACATCTAAAAGAGTATTAAGATAGTTTTAATATTTCTTGAGTTACAGACCTGCAGACTTTGGAGAAAAGTCTTGAAAAGCGCTGTATCCCCATTTTTGAATGGTCACCATTGGCACACAATACAACAAAGATTGCTAAACTCAACAGATTTCACTAATAGACCTAACAATCTCAGTGTGAGAGTAACATTGTGATGCTGCCGTCTCTCTTAAGTCATGTTTAACCCCTATAATATGGCTCTGAATCTCTGGTGAAAATGGCCATTTTGACCCCCCTCTAAAAACAGTGGAATAAATAAAAAAGAACGTTACATTACAGTGTTTAAAACTTAAAATGTACAGTGTTTAATAATTACAGTGTAGTGAAATCTACACTGAGAATAATGAGAAACAGTAAAACCTCAATGGATATTATTGTAACAAGAATGAGATGTAGTATGGACATGAATATTTTGTGTAGAAGTGTGTTTGTGATGCAGTTATGACAAAAGGCAAAAAGTGACACTTTACACACTTTGTAGTGATTGTGAAAGGATGTTTTTGTTTAGAGATAGACTGAGAAACAGCATGGTGTCGGTCGGTTGCCGATCTCAGTGAGATTGAGTCTCTCACAGCCTCACAGTTCCATTAGACGCATTGGAACAGAGACGCGTTCCAGAATTAGCAGAGAACAGCCGCTGGATTTTAGAATGGATTGTTTGAAAGACACGGGTCATAATGTCTCTCATATATCAGATGAGTCTGTCTCGATCTCTCTGTGAAATCATTGAGGATTCACATGATATCTTTGGAGGCAGTATTCAAATGTATTGATCAGCACATGGAGTTATGAAGAACAAAAACACATCACATATGCCATCAGTGAGACTCTCATTCAGTTTCAGTCATTTATTATGTTCCAGTTCATAATACAGGGCCGGTGTAATCCTGATTGTTCTTTCCCCAAAGTTGTTTTTTATTATTTTTGTGTTTTAATTATTATTATTTTTTTTTTTTTTAATTTTTACATTTAAAAAAATTGTGGTAATCAAATTAGTTAATAATTTTATAGATTATTTAAAATATAATCAAATGAAAATTCTAATTTCTGTACAATACAATGTTGCACTTAAAATAAATAAATAATATAACAATGTACATATATTTTAGTTGTATTGTAGTTGGGTGGAATTTTAGAAAAAACCTTTTGAATTTGATTCATTGCACAGCCATATTTTTGATATGATAATTTAAAATTATAGAACTTCTGTAAATTCCTGTTGTTTGTACTATCCACAGTATTTCATGCACATTATCTGCATTGCAGAAGTCACAGGGCTCCAGTAGTAAACTCAGCAGGTCTGGTTGGTGTTGGTTTGGAGCGTGTGTGATGAGGTTGCTGTGGTCAGTGGTCATGGAGCGGTCAGTGTTCTCTCAGTGAGTATTCAGTCAGGCTGTGTGTGATTGTTAACCGTTCGCTCCCTCACAATAACACACTGTGAGCACTAGAGGACACACGTGTGGAGGGGCCTGTGGTTCCCCGTTGATTGATAGCCTCCATTGTTGATCGGCTTTTCATCGCGTGTGTGTAATTGCTTCTTGACAATATAACAAATGAGAAATTACTCCAGTACATCAGCACAGGACAGTAAACATTGAGCGGACGCACAGATAAGACACACAGCCTGGTGCTCTGTCGCTCAAACACTGTTATCAGCTGGAGGAGGATGAGGACCTGTGTGTGTGTGTGTGTGGGGGTGTGGGTGTGTGTGGTGTGTGTGTGTGTGTGTGTGTGTGTGTGTGTGTGCGTGTGTGTGTGTGTGTGTGTGTGTGTGTGTGTGCGGGCGCAGGAAATCAGATCTCAGGGAGTTTGAGCTTAAAGGATCAATGAAGTGTTTTTACGACTGCTGCAGCTTCATCTCTGATCCACAGCTTCAGTCCAGCAGCTCCTGTGGAAGAGCACACACAAACATGTATTCATATACACACATGCTCATATACACACAAATGTTTACATAAACACACATGCTTACACACACACACACACACACACACACACACACACACACACGCACACACACACACACACACACACACACACACACGCACACACATGTATTCATACACACACAAATGTATACATAAACACACATGCTTACACACACACACACACACACACACACACACACACACACACACACACACACACACACACACATGTATTCATATACACACATGCTCATAAACACACACGTTTACATAAACACACATGCTTACACACACACACATGTATTCTTAAACACACATGCTCTCTCTCGCGCACACACACACACACACACACACGTATTCATAAACAAACATGCTCTCACACACACACACACACACACACACACACACTCACACATGTTGGTTTTTATGGTTTACGGGGACTCTCCATAGGCGTAATGGTTTTTATACTGTACAAGCTGTATGTGCTATTGCCCTGCACCTAAACTTAGCCCTCACAGGAGACGGTGCATTTCAACTTTCCCCCCAAAGAACTTACTCTGTATGATTTATAAGCATTTTGAATTATGGGGACACTGAAAATGTCCTCTTAAATCACCTTCTCCTTGTAATACCTATGTCATACCTATGTCATTATACAAATTTGTGTCCTCATAAACCACATAAACATGCACACTCTTGCACATTCACACACACACACACACACACGTATACATAAACACACATGCTAATACAAACACACGTATGCACAATATAAAGTAAAAGTTAAAGTGACGTTCATATGTTTGCAATTGATTACATGAGCCATAAAAGACTGATGCTTCAAATATGATGTAAAACATAAAACATATTTTTTAAACATATCATCTAAAGTATCAATAAACGTACATTTAAGTTAGATTTTTCCGTTATTTCATATTTCAACTTCTTGCATTTCTGTATCAAAATATCTGTTTTTTATTTTTACTATTATTGCTTGCTCAGATCTTATGTCACGTGTTCAGTTGTCCTAAACTCATGAGGCGTTTAATGATCTGGCAACACAACATGCTTTTGAGAATAGAATGTATCGGTGAACTGGAGACTTCATCCGCAGTCGTGTGCATTTCCACTGAATGTGTTTTTCCAGGTTTGTTTTGAATGGAATTATCTCAGGTGTTGGTCAGAGTAACATACTGCTGATGTTTATAATGAGATTCAGGATGATGTGATTGAGAATCAGAGGAGCTGTGACTGATGGAGTGTGATTCATTAATGAGTTGTTTGCTCTGTGCTTGTTATTGTACGAGAGTCAGAGACGCCTGTAGTAGCGGGTCTCTCCGGGTCTCTCCTGGTCTCTCCAAGTCTCTCCGGGTCTCTCTTGGTCTCTCCTGGTCTCTTCAGATCACTCCTGTGTCTCTCCTGTGTCTCTCCGGGTCACTCCGGGTGTCTCTTGGTCTCTACGGGCCTCTCCTGGTCTCTCCGGAGAGTTGTGTTGCTCAGGGAAACTGATTCGGAGCTTCAGGAAACAGCATTAGAATGCAGTGCTTCACACAAATGACATCTCGCTGTCCTGCAGAACAGGCGCCAGTGTTCGCTCATCTCTCAGGGACTCATTTATCTTCCCATACCGGCTTTCAATGCACAAAATGGCCGTCCAATTAGAGGAGAAATCTGAGAGCCAGTCTCAGTTAAGCGGGGTTGTTAAGGCCGGTCTGTTCTCCGCTGATGAATCCAGATCAGCTGCAGAGGAGAAATTAAAGCTGTGCTCACCCCAGAACTGCACCTGCTGGAGAAACCGGCCTAAAGCCTGCATTAGTCTAGTTTTGCTGGGTTTAGACAGGTTCTGGGCACTTCTCAGATTGAAGAAATACACAAGGAATCATATTCAGAGATTGAAGCTGCTTTCTGGAGATCAGACAGTTCAGCTGAATCTGCTCGTGAATTATGATAGTGTTAGAAATATGACCTATTGATAGTGTTCTTTCTTTCGTTCTTTCTTTCTTTCTTTCGTTCTTTCTTTCTTTCTTTCTTTCTTTCTTTCTTTCTTTCTTTCTTTGTTTCTGCAGATTGAGTCACTGGTGTAGCTAGTAGCTTCACTATTTATGTAAAGTATGATTTTATAAAAGCATAAAAGGATGGTCTGTGACGAGCAGCTCTGCAGACCTGCGGCTGATCAATGCTGATTAACTAGACTAGTTGAGCGTGAGGTTTGTCTGTAATGATGCATGAATCCAAACTCTAAGTCTCCAATGTATAATTCAACTTGTGTGTGTGTGAGTGAGTGAGTGAGTGTCTGTGTGTGTGTGTGTGTGTGTGTGTGTGTGTGTGTGTGTGTGTGTGTGTGTGTGTGTGTGTGTGTGTGTAAGAGAGTGAGAGAGAAAGATTAATTACATAACAAAATCTAAAATCTGGATAACATTTTAAAGAATGAAATTATTAAATGCTGCATTATTAATTTAATTAACTGTAGTTGTATTATTAGTATTATTATTATTATCTATTTAATAATTTAACTATTGCATTGTTATTTTTAATGACCTAAAATGTAATATGTAACATTTTGCATTACTGCATATTTTTTATTTATTTTATTAGTTTTTTTTGTTTATTAGTTTTTTGTTTATTTGTTTTTATTGATAATGACAAGAGACATACATTACAGTCAAACTTTTATAATAATGAGTTTATTAATGCTTTGAAGGAAGTTTATTCTGCTTAGCAAAGATGTATGTATTTGATCAAAATACTGTAATATTCTGTAATATTATTACAGCTGTTTTATATGTGAATATGTGTTAAATTGTAATTTATTTCTGTGATCAAAGCTGTATTTTCAGCATCATTACTGCAGTCTTCAGTGTCACATGATCTTCAGAAATCATAATAATATGCTGCTCAAGAAACATGTCTGATTATTATCGATGTTAAAAACAGTCGTGCTGCATGTATTTGTGTGTAAAGCAGTAATGTTGTAACAGTAAATGGCGATGCATCTGCATCGGCTAATCATTTCTGCAGCTGCTCGTCTGATCCGCGAGGAGCGATGTGAAACAGACATTTGTTTAGGGTGTTGTTAGAACTCGTCTGTAATCAAAAGTTGGAGATGAACACACCATCTGCCTGGTTTCTACCTCACGGAGTCACTAACGACATGTTAGCGCTCAGGTCTCGACGCGCCGCTTTGGATGAAGGACAAGATCAATAACCCTGCAAACAAACACAGATCTCGCTGTTTGTGTGACTCTGGAGTTAGTGCTTCTCAGTCGTTGCTCACACGTTTCTCGTCGAATGCAAACCTGTGTATTTTCTCCATTTCACTCACACCTAAACAGTGATCGACACATCACATTAATAAACACATGTTAATAAATCACATGTGCGCTATGCTATGTATGTGCTGTGATCATATGAAGTCACAAATGGTTCTTCTAAGTTGGTTATTTGGACTTTCAATGGACTTTCCACCAGTAAATAATACTGAGGATGCTCATTTTAGGGTGTACTGTTCCTTTAAAAAGGCACTGAGATGTTAACCTAGTTTCATCTCCAGGAACTACAGGAACTAACTAACTGCTTGATAAAATAATAATGTAAGCTGTGTGGGGTTGTGAGGTTTGTGTGATATGGAGCGAGATGTTCTGACAGAGTGAATGACACACAGATATTCTACAGTGCGTCGCATTTGCTCACAAAAACACACAAACAGATCCAGACTGAGCGCTCAGATTGACGTATCAGCATGTTATAATCTGCATGTTCTGTGTGATTACGCGTGACACTCAGGGTTGCTAGGTTTTCGCAACAAAACAGAATCTTACTCTGTGGAGTTTAATTGTGAACAAACAAGTTCTCTTTACATTGATTCTCAATGTCTAATGGTGTGTTCACACCAAAAGTGAATGTAATTATTCACGCGATATAATGATACATATTGATATCATATGATATTGAAAAATTGAAATGGTGATAATATTTTTGGCCATATCGCACAGTTCGACTTTCTTTGAATCCTATTCATCCGAAAATCTAGTTTTGATAGTTTCTCCAACAGTTTTAGATGATTGTGCCTGAAGCACTGATCTCCTGGTGTGAGTGAATGATGACGGGCTCTCTCTCTGTCCTGAGGAGACTGATGATTTCAGTGGAGAATCAGTCTGTTCTCTCTGTCCAGGGCCGAAGGGTCGGTCAGCGCGGCCTAACTCCGGCTCTAATGTGTCCGATCAGTGTCTCTGAACGATCATTAGTGCACCGGAGAGGCCGTGTCCCGGGTCGGATTAAAGCCATCTGTGCATGACTCTCCTCCTGTAATTAATATGTTCAAAGGAACAACTCATCTCTTCTCTGATTAGAAGAACCATAGACTGTAAAAAAAATAGAGATTAATTTGGAGGCAGAATCTGCGCAATAATGATTAATTTGGAGCCCAAGTCTACATGGTAGAGATTCGTTTGGAGCCAGAGTCTGCGCAGTAGAGATTCATTTGGAGACCGAGTCTGTGCAGTAGAGATTCATTTGGAGACCGAGTCTGCACAGTAGATATTCGTTTGGAGCCCGAGTCTGTGCAGTAGAGATTTGTTTGGAGCCCGAGTCTGCACAGTAGATATTCGTTTGGAGCCCGAGTCTGTGCAGTAGAGATTTGTTTGGAGCCCGAGTCTGTGCAGTAGAGATTTGTTTGGAGCCAGAGTCTGCTCAGTAGAGGTTCGTTTGGAGACCGAGTCTGTGCAGTAGAGATTCATTTGGAGACCGAGTCTGCACAGTAGATATTCGTTTGGAGACCGAGTCTGCACAGTAGATATTCGTTTGGAGCCCGAGTCTGTGCAGTAGAGATTTGTTTGGAGCCCGAGTCTGCACAGTAGATATTCGTTTGGAGCCCGAGTCTGTGCAGTAGAGATTTGTTTGGAGCCCGAGTCTGCGCAGTAGAGATTTGTTTGGAGCCAGAGTCTGCTCAGTAGAGGTTCGTTTGGAGCCCGAGTCTGTGCAGTAGAGATTCGTTTTGGAGCCCGAGTCTGTGCAGTAGAGATTTGTTTGGAGACAGAGTCTGTGCAGTAGAGATTTGTTTGGAGACCGAGTCTGCGCAGTGGAGATTCATTTGGAGCCCGAGTCTGCACAGTAGATATTCGTTTGGAGCCAGAGTCTGCGCAGTAGAGATTTGTTTGGAGCCCGAGTCTGCGCAGTAGAGATTTGTTTGGAGCCCGAGTCTGCGCAGTAGAGATTTGTTTGGAACCCGAGTCTGCGCAGTAGAGATTTGTTTGGAGCCAGAGTCTGCGCAGTAGAGATTGGTTTGGAGCCCGGGTCTGCGCAGTAGAGATTTGTTTGGAGCCCGAGTCTGCGCAGTAGAGATTTGTTTGGAGCCAGAGTCTGCGCAGTAGAGATTTGTTTGGAGCCCGAGTCTGCGCAGTAGAGATTTGTTTGGAGCCCGAGTCTGCGCAGTAGAGATTTGTTTGGAGCCAGAGTCTGCGCAGTAGAGATTTGTTTGGAACCCGAGTCTGCGCAGTAGTGTCATGAGGTGGAGCCGCAAAATAAAACACCTGCAGACCCAATCAACTATAATGACACGCCCCGTTTTTATAGCATCAAATTACTGGCTAAAACCAAACTTATCACAAAAACGAACAATTGAACATATATCAGCATGATAACAATTATCTTCACATTAAGACTTTACTGTCACGTTCACAGGGCTTTGGAAAAGCAGGACTCGTGATACAGTTTAATGTGATTATTAATCTTTAAAACTCAGTGATTTAATTAAATAAATATGAGTGCTATATAGTCGAAAGACAGTGCTGTTGCTCATTCTACAGGCTCTCGCTCTCAGATTAATGAACACTGCATTTATTCCAATCGAACACTTATTGATCTGCTGATAAATTATGACTGCATTTGCGTTGAGCTGTTTATACTGTATTATGCTGTAGATGGCTGTGAGATGCATATTGTATCTACATCATTTTGAACGAGCAGTTGACCATCATCAATACACCTTCAAAGCATTTCAATGGTCCCAGTGTGTTTGGGGCTAGTTCATAATTAAAAGTTGTGAATTAAGCAGATATATATATTAATATTTATTATTTTTTTCTCTGGTATCTGGCCTTTCATTTAACATAAACTCTCTCTAGACCACCAGTCACAGGAAGAAATGTTAAGAATATTATTTAACACATTCAATACTTAATTGATTATAGTATCTTTCACCTTTCTTTGGACACTATTATCATATCAGCTAAATCCAATATCAGTCGAACTCTAATTCATATGTGTTGATATATTGGAACAAGATCCAGGTTCACTACATATGTATATACTGAATAAAACACATGTTTAACCGCACAGTTATGCTGTTTTTCAGTTGAATGTGAGCCGGTTTAATTTGAAATAAATTAGTCAGAGATACGTGATTTATGATTTGAGTTTGTTTTTGATGTGAAATCATTTTATTTGAGCAGGTCATGCTAATGGCTTTAATATGATTTAAAAATTCTTCAGAAACCTCAGATCAGACTTTCTGAGAAGTTTTTGAGTTTATGTTGAGGAAATCCACGAGCTGTTAATAAAACCTGACTTTTATTATGCTTTTTATTTTCGGTCTTCAATACGTTGAGATGTTTGAGCTCAGTTTGAGGGATTGTTGTTATTGTGGGGTTGTTTTCTCCATTTAACCTGACTTGAGATATTAAAGAGATTTTTTTCTGTTATACGGCTGTCACTTTATAGTTCATCTGTTCTGCTCGAACTCTGATGATGTGTGTGTTTGTGTGTGTGTTTAACCCTTTAAAAAAAATAATGCCTTAAAAATGCTGAATCAAGACATTCTGAATCAGTTGTCTGTGATTGAGGGTTTGAAGTGATTCATATTCTCTCTTTATTGCTCTGGTAAAGGCTCAGATCCCCAGAGACGTGGTCATGGACGTGATCCTGGTCTTTATTCTCTTGCACAGTTTCACTCTATTTTTATCTCTGTCCCTGGAGCGAAGCAGCTTTTCTTTAACCTGAACCTGAACCTGAAGCTGTAGTGTGTTTGTTTGTTTGTATGTGTGTGTGTGTGTGTGTGTGTGTGTCTGAACTCTCATCATTTAAGCTTTTCATTAGCATGCATCAATATAACATGTTTTTATTTAATTTTTGTATATATATATATATTACAGCCTTCTGAACTGATAGAAATTGTACAAATAACTGAAACACAATGTTTAGAGTCGTAGTGTTTACAACATTGTAATGCATGAAACTGTTACAGATGAATCGTTGAATCATATAGTTTCAAATCGATTCACTGAAATGGCCAGTTTTTGCTAAAAGGTTTCTCTTCATCACGTCAGAGCTGTTCTAGAATGAAGACGTGGATGAAGGCATCGGGACGGCGTGTAATATTACTGATGTGTTCATCCAGAACCCGTATGCTGTTATTAACTCCATTGATTGCCATTTGTTTATTCAGCAGAGACTCGTGCTGCTAAATGTTTATATGTGTTTGTGTGATATCATGGTTCTCAGGATGAGCAAAAAAACAGAGTGTGAAACTGATTCATAAAGACTCACTTCTCTCACTTAGAAAAGCTATCAGATCTCACATTTGATCGTGACCGTAGACGTCATTCACTCCGTCTCATCTCAACATTGGTTCTGAGCTTTAACGCTCAAGCTATGCTCATTTAACAGTAGTTTATTGTGAAACGATATTGAAAGTCTGTTTGTTTTGAACATCTTTATTATTCATCATTCAGTCTGAGTTCATAATATGACTTGAGTTAAACATACGGTTTAAGACTGATTCATTCAGATCTGTAGGCGTGTGGTGATCATTTGCCGTGTTTAACACGGCTGACTCATTGATTTGTGCTATTTGCTGAAGGTTCTGTACACGTTATGAATACATCGACTCATTTTCTTTGAGAAGACTGTGAAGTTAAGCACTTACAGTAGAATTAAATAGGGATGAATGTATGTTATTTTATACAAGCACATACAGTTATTCGGTTAAATCTTGAATTTGATCTGTTTAAATCATGTCATTTTAGTGTTTATGATATTTTACACTTTATTACACGCCATTTTTCACTCGTTATCATGCCTATTGTTTAGATGATGTGTCTGAACTATTGAAACAGTGAGCTTCTGTTGACCGTAAGTGACTCACTCTAACAGCGAAGATTGGAAAATAATTTGTGCTTGTGAACATTATGAAACAAAAGCTGTCAAATGTGCTGAACTCGCACTGAAGCTTTAGTATTTATTAAATGAGTAAATGCTCTTTAACTGAGGTTGTCTCGTCGTGATGTGTCTGTACCGCTCCACGTGTGTCTGACTCTGATTCAGACTGGAATGAAGTGATTCATCAGATGATTGTGTTCTGCTGTTCCTCGCTCAGCGTTTGATCTGGACTAAACTCGTGCAGTGATTTATGAACCGCAGACTGATGTGATGATGCTCGTGTGGAGCGATGTTCATCAAGCCTCTGTGTCCTTAAGAAGAGCGGAATCAATGAATCATTTATCTGTCCGGCTGTGCAGAACATCAGCACACATGCACAAACCAACAGAGAGTCTTGTGTTCGTGCAGCTTGTGTGTTCAGAGCCTCGTAGTGTTTGCAGCAGATAAACACTGCTCTGATTCACCAAATCATGTTATGATATGATTGATTGAATGTCCCTGTTTGAAGCTGCTCAGTGTTGTGCACAGATGACAGTTGTTTGTGTCCCGTTTGATGTAGAAGCTCCTCATGGAGTAACATCCGTAGGGACACTGTAGTTAGCAGGCGTCCACTGCTCTCTAGTATTCATCACAGGCTCATTAGCATCTCTCGTGCTGATTTTTCAGCCGCTGTTTGTCTCATATCCGCAGCTCTCACTGCTCTCGCTGTCTGACCGCTGTCCTATGAACCTGCACTCCGCCTCGTTTATGATTAAACATTCAAAATAACCGAGCCTGAGATGCTGAACTGGTTTAAACCGGCCTAGTCTTCTCAGCTTGTAAAAATGACTAAGAAAGTATTAGGAACAAAACAGTATTCCATATGTATTTTTAAATACAGACAGACACACACACACACAGACACAGACACAGACACAGACAGACAGACAGACAGATAGACAGACAGATCGATAGACGGACGGACCGTCCGACCGACCGAAAATATTCTTTAACATACACTGTACTATTATTAAAATTATACGCTATTATTTAATATATACTAATTACTCTATGCTGTATTGAATACTCTGACCATCATATGCTTCAGTTTGTCTGTTTAATTCCATTTCAGAGCTTTCTTAGCAAGTATTGATGAACCTAACTAATTGTCATCTTAATAATTTAAATAATTGATGTGATGCAGTTACTGAGATTAAATCCTCAGTAGTAATTTGTGCTCGACAATCAAAGTTAATTCATTCGAATTTAAACGTTTTTTTCTCATGTTGAAGTTGGAGCTGAGATGTTTCCCTTCATCCTCCAGGATCTTCTTTAGCTCTGGTCAGAAACTTCAGCTGGACTTCATGTCTGGAGACGTTAGATCATTTCAGATGTGGTCTGAGAGACGAAGACGCGCCGAAGGGATGCAGCTCATGTGGAATGAGCCGTGAAGCTGTTAGCATCAGCCTTAAATTAACATCTCGACAGAAGCTCAAAGCAGCGGCGAAACACTCGTCTGTGACGGAGAGATTCAGAGAGCAGTGGAGTGAAAACACCAGCTCTAAAGATCCGTCCGAACACACACTCACAGATTCAGATCAGATGAGCAGCACTGACTGTAAGACACATCAGCTGACAGGAGATCCTTTACTCTGGTTATTAGTATTAATGTGTGTATTTAGTGAACACTGGCGTCTGCTTCATAAGCCCACGTGTGTCTCTTCTGGCCATGTGTGATGAGTTCAGTGTAAACTCGTTAGAGGAGAGCCGCTCATTAGGAGAGCAGAGGGGGATTGTGGGTAGGCTGATAGAAGCAGCCCATGAGAAAGATGAGGAAGGGAAGATGAAGCGACACAGAAGGATGGAGATACTCTTGATCGGATTCATCAGAAGATCTGAGAGAGAGAGAGAGAGACTCAGATTGTTTCTTTAGATTGTTTCTCGTCGGATTCTCCTGAGATCTCGTGGGATCCTGAGATCGGAGCTGCGGCCCACGCTCCTCTACAGCTCTGAGCTCCTGCTTTATGACGCACGATCACATGATTGGACTGCAGTAATGCTCCGACTGCGCTTCCGTAACGTTTCATGTGACACCAGCGAATGGCCTTCAGCAAACCATCATGTGCTCAGAAACACCACCTGAGCTATGGAGCTGTGTTACTGTGGAGGTGCTTGGGTGTTCTGGGTAGTTTCTAGGGTGGTATGTAGTTGAAGGAGAGTTTTGGGTGGTTGCTAGGGTATTGCTAGGATGTTATGTAGTTGTTAGAGCATTTTTGGTGGTTGCTAGGGTGTTTTAATGTATCTACTTGGGTGTTCTGGGTGGTTGCTAGGGTGTTGCCATGCAGTTACTCAGGTGTTATGGGTGGTTGCTATGGTGTCATGCAGTTGTTAGAGAGTTTTGGGTGGTTGCTATGGTGTCATGCAGTTGTTAGAATGTTTTGAGTGGTTGCTAGGGTGTTTTGCAGTTGTTAGAGAGTTTTGGGTGGTTGCTAGGGTGTTATGCAGTTTTTAGAAAGTTTTGAGTAGTTGCTAGGGTGTTATGCAGTTGTCAGAAAGTTTTGAGTGGTTGCTAAGGTGTTTTGCAGTTTTTAGAGAGTTTTGGGTGGTTGCTAGGGTGTTATGCAGTTGTTAGTTAGTTTTGGGTGGTTGCTAGGGTGTTATGCGTTGTCAGAGAGTTTTGAGTGATTGGTGTTGCTAGGGTGTAATGAAGCTGCTAGATAGTTTTGGATGGTTGCTATGGTGTAATGCCATTGTCAGAGAGTTCTAGGTGGTTGCTAGGGTGTTGTGCAATTGTCAGAGAGTTTTGGGAGGATGCTAGGGTGTTATGTTGTTGTTAGAGTTCTGGGTGGTTGCTTGGGTGTTATGTTGTTGCTAGAGTTCTGGGTGGTTGCTAGGGTGTTGTGCAGTTGTTAGTGAGTTTTGGGAGGATGGTGTTGCTAGGGTGTTATGTTGTTGCTAGAGTTCTGGGTGGTTGCTAGGGTGTTTTGCAGTTGTTCGTGAGTTTTGGGAGGATGCTGTTGCTAGGGTGTTATGTTGTTGCTAGAGTTCTGGGTGGTTGCTAGGATGTTTTGCAGTTGTAAGTGAATTTTAAGTGGTTGGTGTTGCTAGGGTGTTGTGCAGTTGTCAGAGAGTTCTGGGTGGTTGCTAGGGTGTTATGCAGTTGTTAGAGAGTTTTGAGTGGTCGGTGTTGCTAGGGTGTTATGTAGTTGCTAGAGTTCTGGGTGGTTGCTAGGGTGTTGTGCAGTTGTCAGATAGTTTTGGGTGGTTGCTAGGGTGTTGTGCAGTTGTCAGAGTTCTGGGTGGTTGCTAGGGTGTTATGCAGTTGTTAGTGAGTTCTGTGTGGTTGCTAGGGTGTTGTGCAGTTTTCAGAGAGTTATGGGTGGTTGCTAGGGTGTTGTGCAGTTGTCAGAGAGTTTTGGGTGGTTGCTAGGGTGTTGTGCAGTTGTCAGAGAGTTATGGGTGGTTGCTAGGGTGTTGTGCAGTTGTCAGATAGTTTTGGGTGGTTGCTAGGGTGTTGTGCAGTTGTCAGAGTTCTGGGTGGTTGCTAGGGTGTTATGCAGTTGTTAGTGAGTTCTGTGTGGTTGCTAGGGTGTTGTGCAGTTTTCAGAGAGTTCTGGGTGGTTGCTAGGGTGTTGTGCAGTTGTCAGAGAGTTTTGAGAGGATGCTAGGGTGTTATGCAGTTGTTAGTGAGTTCTGGGTGGTTGCTAGGGTGTTGTGCAGTTGTCAGAGAGTTTTGGGAGGATGCTAGGGTGTTATGCAGTTGTTAGTGAGTTCTGGGTGGTTGCTAGGGTGTTGTGCAGTTGTCAGAGAGTTTTGGGAGGATGCTAGGGTGTTATGCAGTTGTTAGTGAGTTCTGTGTGGTTGCTAGGGTGTTGTGCAGTTTTCAGAGAGTTCTGGGAGGATGCTAGGGTGTTATGCAGTTGTTAGTGAGTTTGGGTGGTTGCTAGGGTGTTGTGCAGTTTTCAGAGAGTTCTGGGAGGATGCTAGGGTGTGTGCAGTTGTTAGTGAGGTTCTGTGTGGTTGCTAGGGTTGTTGTGCAGTTTTCAGAGAGTTCTGGGAGGATGCTAGGGTGTTATGCAAGTTGTAGTGAGTTCTGGGTGGTTGCTAGGGTTGTTGTGCAGTTGTCAGAGAGTTTTGGGAGGATGCTAGGGTGTTATGCAGTTGTTAGTGAGTTCTGGGTGGTTGCTAGGGGTTGTGCAGTTGTCAGAGAGTTATGGGTGGTTGCTAGGGTGTGGTGCAGTTGTCAGATAGTTTTGGGTGGTTGCTAGGGTGGTTGTGCAGTTGTCAGAGAGTTTTGGGAGGATGCTAGGGTGTTCTGCAGTTGTTAGTGAGTTCTGGGTGGTTGCTAGGGTGTTGTGCAGTTGTCAGAGAGTTTTGGGAGGATGCTAGGGTGTTATGCAGTTGTTAGTGAGTTCTGGGTGGTTGCTAGGGTGTTGTGCAGTTGTTAGTGAGTTCTGGGTGGTTGCTAGGGTGTTGTGCAGTTGTCAGAGAGTTTTGGGAGGATGCTAGGGTGTTATGCAGTTGTTAGTGAGTTCTGGGTGGTTGCTAGGGTGTTGTGCAGTTGTCAGAGAGTTTTGGGAGGATGCTAGGGTGTTATGCAGTTGTTAGTGAGTTCTGGGTGGTTGCTAGGGTGTTGTGCAGTTTTCAGAGAGTTTTGGGAGGATGCTAGGGTGTTATCCTGATCTTCTGCAGGTCAAGTTGCATGCTGAAGGTTACTACTCTGTGTCAGAGGTTTGATTAGGTCACTATGAGCACCGGTACTAGTGATGGTTGACTGAACTAACAGCACTGATAAAATAACAGTGTGTTTCTTACCGCAGTATTCTGAGAGTGGAAACAGCTGAACTGCTCATGAAAACTTCATCATGAAATATGGAGCTGCTTCAATAAACATCTTCACAAGTCTATTTTAAGAAACACAATTAATGAGGAGAAAATAGACACAAGTGTTTGTGTTTCTTCAAATGGCCTCATAAATTAGATTCGTTTTAATTGTGTGATTAGAAAATGAAGGCATTCGGAAGGTTATTTCTTGAAAATAATCACCTTTTGCAGGCTTGGTCCTTTAATGAATCACATTTGCTGTGGAGAGAAAGTTGTGCATAAGTTTTATGATTTTTAGTGTTTGGTTTCCCTTGTGTGTGTGTGTTTATTACGTTATCTAGCCCAAATGTCCCCACAAAGATATTAATACCAGTAAAAGTGGACCTTGTGGGGAAATTGTTTCGGTCCCCATGAGGAAACAAGCTTACAAATCATAAATAATTAAGTTTTTTGAAAATCCAAAAATGCAGAAAGTTTCCTGTGAGGGGTAGGTTTAGGTGTTGGGTGTGTGTGTGTGTGTGTGTGTGTGTGTGTGTGTGTGTGTGTGTGTGTGTGTGTGTGTGTGTGTGTGTTTACCTACTAACCAAATTTGGGGGACAAACGTTTCCCACAGAAGTGAGTTAAAACCACTTTTGGGGACACAATAAAATTTCTAAAAAAATTAAATACATGTACTTTTTTATGTCAAAATGCAGAACGTTGTCTGTCAGGATCATAATTGTTTTGCACGCCCAGTATTTATTAAATTTTTCTTCACCCTGTCTGTCTGAAATAAGCTGATAGGTGTGAATAGATCGTTATGAATTATGTATTTAATGAACTTCTGCGGTGAAGTTAAGCTGGGTGTGTGTGTCTCAGCACAATCAGTACTGCGCGGCGGCAGGTGCTCGTGATAAGCGAGCGTGTTGGGGAGCGTGTAATGGAAGGGGAAGTTCGCTCAGATCAGGTGTGTGTAATCGCGTTAGCTCCTGCGACCGTGTGTCCACTGGCTTTTGTTGCGGCAGGACACAGGTGAGCGACTGGCAGCAGATCCAGACCCCATCCGGTGAAGATTAGATGTGACTCGCGCAACCAAATCAGCCTTCCACACATGAGCCTCTCAAACGCACTTCAAAAGCACTGGGAACAACACGCTCACAGAAGCTCTGCAGGACCTGCAGACATCTCAAAGCTTCATGCACTGTTCTAGCATGTTTCTGCAGATCCGCTGGTCTCTCGTCATCGCTGGATCTGTGTCGTGTAGAATCATATTCAGATGTAAGAGGGATTAATCTGCATCAGAAGTGTCTACCGAGCCCACTTCTGCTCCACCTACACGCTCGTATCATTGTGCCGTTTCATATTTACACCTTTATGCTTATTTTTAGCTGAGCGGCTCCATGCATTTGTTTCATAAAAACTTTCCATTTAATTAGTTTTTGTTCCTGTAGACCAGTGACCAGCAACTTCGGTCCTAGTGGGCTTTCCTGCAGAGTTTAGCTCCAACAGTAATCAAATACACCTGAAGAAGCTAGTCGATGTCTTCAAGATCACTAGACAGTTACAGACAGGTGTGTTTGATTAGGGTTGGAGCTAAACCCTCCAGGACCGAAGTTGCCTATCCCTGCTGTAGACCCATAAAAATAGCTCCTGGCATTGGCAGGTCAAGATGAACTAACTAACTAACAAACTAACCAACTCTTGTTCCATGGCTGCAGCTTAATAAAGCTTGAACGAGGTGTCAGAACAGAACGTTTCCTCACTCGCGGCTGATGTTTTAGCAGGTGAATCTTGTTCTTCGTGACATGATTATTTGACCCTCTGCAGGAAGGTCTTGTATCTCCTGTGAGTGAATGCATCAGTCAGAGAGTCAGCCTGGGGGGGGGGGGAGTGTTATGACTAGAGATGCAATCCTGTTTTTACAATTCCGGGCTGAAACCAAAACCAGAATATTCTTGGCCCAAAACCAAAACAGAAAATGCTTTGCAGTTATTTATTATTTTATTCAATAATATAAAGTAATTCTGTAAGACTTATTTAACTTAATAATTGTAATAATACTGAATACAAAAAAAACACACGCTAATAAAATAACCACACTTTTACTGAACATAACAATAAAATTGAACAGAAAATATATTATTAAATATCAACAAATTATTTTATTCAGTTCTATGCAACAGAATCAGATATATATTTTTAAACAAATTATCCAAATAATATATAATCTTTTCAAATTATTATTATCAGAGCACGTGAGCAGATCAGTGAATGAAAGTTTAGCATAATTTTACCAGCGTTGTCCTGTACAGTTGAACTAGCACAGCAGTGCTACTGGAAACAGGAACAAATATACTCTACTACATAGATTCAGTGCATCCCTGGTTATGATCCACCAGCATAGGTTAACTGACCCATGATAACCAAATGGACCCCTGAAATCTTTCAGTCCTGCTCAGATTTGTGGTCTTCAGTGGCAGAAGATCTGTCTTTGTCTCCTGCACCGTCCAGAGAATCGTGTCCTCCGGCTGAGATCTTTATCCTCCACACGTTATCTGACGTGTCTTCTCTGCTTCGTGATGAATCACAGCTTCTCCTCTCAGCGCTTCTATCGACCTCTGCCGATGCTTCTCTCTCCAGACATGTTAAGAAAGCAATTGGTTTCTAAATTGAATCACACAGTAGTTTGTTTGTTGCGGTCATTGAGTCCATATCTTTAATTCCCAGTGTCTGCTGTGATGAAGTAGCTAGGCTGGTTTTCTAGTCTAAATCAGCTCCGGTGTGCTGCTGTCACTCTAAGTGAGGGAGTCAGTAATAGCTCTGAACGATTCACTGAATCAAATTGATTCTTAGCCTGATTTGAACTCGTGAATCGATCTGTTTGTAGATTATTTTTGGCTAACTCAAGGCTTCAGGCTAGATGTTCAAGCGTTATTGCATTAGTATTATTTTAGTGTCGTTGAGGTACTAGTGCTGTCAAACGAGTAATCGTGATTAATTGCATCCAAAATATACGTTTTGTTTACACAATATATGTGTGTTGTGTATGTATATTATGCATATATGAATGCACACACATACAGTATATATTTAGAAAATATTTCCATGCATTTCCATGTATATATTTATATGCATATAATTTATATGATATATAAATATTTTAAATGTATAAACTTAACATATTTTACATGTATTTATACATGCATGTGTGTATTTATATTTACACAATAAATATTCAGAGTACACAAATATATTATGTACACAAAACTTATATTTTAGATGCAATTGCGATTAATCATTTGACAGCACTACTGCAATTTGTATTGATGTTTTTAATAAGTTTTAGTCATTTATCATGTTTTTGTCATTTACTTTGTTTTAATTAATTTATTATCACTTTTTATTTTCAAGTAACATTTTTAAGGTTTCAGTTTTAGTGATGTACAGTATAATAGCCCTATGTTGCATAATCTTTATGATAGTTACTAGTACATTTGTGTATTTGGCTTTATATTGTTAAAATGGAACCTTCAGCTATTCTAGAATAGTCTCGAGATAATTCAGAGAGCCCTCAGTTGTTAGTTTTGTTGTCAATTCTGAAATGCATTTGAAGGGCCAGCAGCTCAGATCATTTGATGAGAAGCGATTGAGTTCGTATTGAGAAACGCGTGAGATTACTGGTGTGTTTCTCAGAGGAGCATCTCTGGTTTGCTGTGGTTGTGAATGTGTGTGAAACAGCGGTTCACCAGGTTTTACTGCGACTAAATTAGTCATCGAGTGTAGAAACCAGTAACCAGCGTGTGTTTCCCTGAGCATCTCCCTCCCTCGCTCTATCTCTCACTCACTCTCTCTCTCCCCCCCCCTCTCTCTTTCTCTCTCTCCCTCCCTCTCCCTCATTCTATCTCTCTCTCTCTCTCTCTCTCCCTCTCTCTCTCCCTCGCCCTTTCTCCATCACTCTATCTCTCTCTCCCTCACTCTCTCTCCTCTCTCTATGCCTTGCACTCTTCCTCGCTCTCTCTCTCTATCACTCTCTCTCTCGCTCCCTCCCTCCCACCTCCGTCTCTCTCTCTCTCTCTCTCTCGCTCTGTGTTTGTCCGCAGCTGTGTCTCACATCTCAGTCTCAGGCTTGCTTTCACACGAGCGGAGCATCTCTTCAGCTTCAGCACTGCCACATCTCTCTCTCTGTCTCTGTCCTCATCTCTCTGGCGCATCATTGCCCTCTCTAGCCGCTAGATCAGCGAGAGGATGGAGCCCGTGATGCTGCAGGGTCTGTTTTATTAGCTCTCTGTGGCAGAATACTGGGACTGGAAAGTTAATCAGAGCCGCGGATCGTAGGGAAGAGGAGCGGCTCGTCTCGGTGATGAAACTGAGAAGAGACGGCTGTATCCTTGATTTCCTCTTTCTGTCCCGGAGGCTGGAGTCCCTCCTTCTCGATTTATTTTGGTTGGTCTCTGGTTTCAGCTCACGTCTCTGTGTTTTCTGCTCGTCTCTGGAGGTTTGATCTTCTAATAGAAGAATCCGTCGTTCGGACCGGCGTCTGGTTTCTCCTCCCGTCCCTTGGGAAGCTCATTTTCTGTTTTTCTTCGGTTGGTTTGGATTTTAATTCAGGATTTCTCCGTCTGTTGGAGTTTTCCAGGATGGCGTGTGTCTCGAGACTAGCGTTCTGGACTTTGGATGGATAAACTCTTGGCAAACTTGAGGATCAATTTATCAGATTTGGAAGGATTCTAGTTTTTTTAGGCTTTTCTTTGATTTTGTATTTGATGTAGATCTAATTAGAAGTGTGTAGTGTTTTCCTTTATTAGTTAGATTAACCTGATTATTATGGCAGTTTTTTGCTTTAAAGGGTACTTGACCTGACCATTGGATTACATCGTGGAAATTGGAATGGTCTTTTTAATTCATGAAGGTGTTTTTTTGGTTTTGGTTTGCAGTTTTCATGATCCTAAACAACCAAGATCTTTTTGGTTCCACATGATCGAGGCATTATTCCCAGCTGCAGGAATCTAGAAACGATGGATACCAGCTTGGCCTGAAATGTCTTCCTGTTTTTGTCACGTGAGGAGGCGTGGCGTGGAGGCCCCACCCCCTTTTTCTTCCACCCTCTTGGTTTTTCTTCTGACCAGTGGATTACCGGCGAAAGCTCCGACCCGGGTCTTCTGGACCAGCGTGTCCGGGTTGTGGCGACTGGTTCTGTCCTTGGCGCTGCTCGCCTTCCCGGGCCCGGCGGTCTCTGCTAGAGTATCGTCAAGTCTGAGCACCACGCATCACGTTCACCATTTCCACAACAAACACGGCACCGTGCCCATCGCCATCAACCGGATGCCCTTCCTGACGAGGGGAAGCCACGGTAGGTTCTAGTATGACGTGTAGGAAGGTGTGATTGTGGAGTCGATGTTTTGGCTCAGGAGGCCACGGGCTTGTTCTCCAGCAGCCAGTGAATGAATGTCTTTTGGATTATCAGTGACTTCCTGAACGTTTACATTTTTGCATTTGGTAGACGCTTTTGTCCAAAGCAACTAATATTACATTCATTTTTTTTTCCGATTTATGTAATCCCTGAGAACCCAAATGTGATCTACAGCAATGGTTCCCAACCCTGATCCTGGAGCTCCAGCTCTGCACATTTTGCATGTCTCCTCAATCAAACACTTGATTCAGTTCATCAGATCATTAACAGAGACTCCTGAAATGGTGTCATACAACAGAGATGCAGTGTCGAGGGGCCTCCAGGAATGTAGTTGGGAACCACTGATCTACATGAAACCGGACTTCTGCGAGTTCTAGGCCATGGCTGTAAATCCAGATTTATGTAAGGAATAATCTTCTTTTGTGCTGCTTGAGCCGTGGAGCCGCTGTAGAAGCTTCAATGTAGAGAGTCTGTCAGTTCCTAATGCAGTTTAATGCTAATGTGTGAGATGAATAGAGACTCCTCACAGTTACTCACGGGCACCACCTTTGTCATGTTTTGTCTGAATTGCATCTGCTTGCTCTGAGATAACCTCCATTTGTTCCTCCTCTCGTTCTTTCTTGCCTCATTTATTCTGTTCGGTTTCAGTCGGGTGTTAAGGTTGTAAATTTGTCCTGAACCGTGTCTATGTTGGTGATGATCGCCTGTTTGATCATGTCCATGGCGTCGTTCACTTGAGACAGTCGATTACTAACCCGCTTCATTCTGGTTGTGTTTGGAAATCACAAATAGTTTCTTTATTGGCGTCAGTGGTTTCATGAAGAACCTTAAAGGTGACATATCATGAACAATTCAGTTCTATAATTGGGTCCCCAGTGCATCTACCAACCCAGAAAACATGGAAATGACAACCCAGTACATATTTTCTATTCAAGCTTGTGAAAAAAACAAATCAGATTTCGCTCCCCTGTGACGTAGAAAGGTGATGGTATTATAATATTACTGCCCCTTGATCTGCATGTTTCCACCCACGGTGCTGCCATTGAGCAGTGAATTTATTAATGTATTAATTACGCTGCTGCCACACACATATAAACCTTCACAAACATAACCGACTTATGTGTGTTTTTAACATAAACTTGTGTGTATTTGACAGTTTAAGCACAATAAGACATGAAAAAGAACTTAGTTTAGTACTTACATGTTGTATGACCGCCGCTTGCTGTGTGCGTGTTTCGGATGTGTGCGCTCAGAAAACTCTATATCAGACGTTTAAACTATCGTGGATTAAAACACTTACCCCCTGTTTCACAGACGAGGCTTAAGCCTAGTCCTAGACTAAAATGTAAGTCTGAGCTGTTTCAACTGAAAGAAACGTGCACTGATTGATCTTAAAATAGATCAATGCCTTTCTTTAGATGCACATCAGTAATGTCAAGGCGCGTTTATAAAAATGACTTAAATGTCCTAATTGAACTATGGCCTAATCCTGGCTTAGTCTAAGCCATGTCTGTGAAACCGGGCCATGATTTCAGCACAATATACATGATAATCAGAACCAAATGGATGGTATGAGCTGTAAAGGCACAGCCCTATTCAGAAAAAGAGGGCGGGGAGTAGCAGCTCATTTGCATTTAAAGAGACATGCACGAAAACAAAAAGCATGTTTCTGCTTCCACTCAGATTTGGCATTTTCAAAATTATATAATAAATGATCTGTGGGGTATTTTGAGCTGAAACTTCACTGACTCATTATGGGGACACCTGAGACTTATATTACATCTTGTAAAAATCTTGTAAAAATGTTTAGTCATGCTTAGGAAAACATGGCTCATTTAAGAACTGCTCACTCAGTTTCTTCGGGGAACCAAAAATGGTTATTCTGTCTCTGCTACTTCCCCCCCCTTTGGAAACTTAATTTTTCAGCGTGTGCTCGCAAACCGCCTCTCCCTAGTCATTGCATGCATAATCATATTGCAGTTCTCTTGCATCTTTTGTGTGCACAGCTATTTGAATTTGCATAATTAACACAGCGGCGTCCCGTGGAACTCTAAACGCACTGCAGTCTGACAGCTCGCGCTCGGCTCCGGGTGAACGTTCAGCGGGACCCTCGGGGAGAGCAAAAACAAGAAAACAGCTTTAGAGAAATAAAAATGATAATTCTCTGAGAAACATTCGGAGCGAGATCAGAGTGTATGTCTCCTGAAAACACTGCTGAACCGCTTCGTGTTGATGGTGTTTCAGTTCATGTCTGACCGCAGGCGTCTACCTGAAGGAATCAGGCGAAAACAAACCCCTATGAATTTCTGCAGAGCATCACATTTCTCATTCCTATTAGGTTTGTCACAAATCACACAAGAACTGATGCTGGCTGGTGCCAGTTGAGAGCTCTTCATGAGTAAGAGTTCAATCAGTCATTTTAGCATTCAGCGTGTGATGTTGTGTCCAAACCCCCCCTAGCCATAATTCCACACGACCGCCCTCTTTATATATCAGTGTGTGTTTTATTTACACCACCGTCTGACGAAAGTGTTGAAGCACCTCGTGAATATTTAGACAGCTGATGTAAGAACGATTCCTGGAGTTATTCGTGTGTTTGTGGCCGTTCAGAACTGAACCAGTTTGGTATTTATTTATAGTTTAGTTATATTGATTTATGGTGCTTTTATGATCATTTTTGGAGTTCATCTGCTGGTTGGTAAAGTCAAATACCGTTAGTGAACTCGTACTCGTTTGGGATTTTTAGTTTAACTCTTCCTCTGATTGCATTGTTTAATAGTTAAAGTCAAGTCAAATTTATTTCTACAGAGATTTTCACAATACACATTGTTTCAAAGCAGCTTCCCACCAAACAATACGTTCTAAGTTATGAAAACTTAATTTATCAATGTTCTCTGTTTTAATTTAACGTAAAGGAAACACTGCATCTTATACTTTATCATTTGGCAAACATTATAGGAAAGTGAAAACTAAAACATTGGTTTCAGATTAAACTAAAACATTTCAGAAGTAATACATTCGGATGGGTCGAAGGCGTAAAAATACATTTTCACAAAAGTGATTTTATATGTATTGAAAGCACATTGAATGCATGTAAAGTGTCTCGTTTTAAGGTTTCAAATACGTTTTGGGATAATTAAATGTTAAAAAGTGAGTGAAATAATGTCCCATTGTCATTCAGTGTAACACTTATGCTTATGTAAAAATTCTGACCTGTACATTTTAAAATATATAAAACAATAAGTAAGCATACTAAATTGTATTGCATTTTAAATGATTCAAATATTATTGCTGACACAAATTGGATAGTGGCAAAGTTTAAAAATAAATCAAGTAAATAGCATTTGTGGAAAAACGAATTAGACTTTTAATATACTGTATCATAAAGGTATTCCTGTCGTAAATATTGCCTGACAAGATTATTACACTGAATTACATTTTAGTGGCTGTTTTCTGTAAATCGTGGCAAAAATGTATGATATTTATTTTTGTGTGCAGAATTGTATCATGGTGTTAATGTTTATATTATCTCTTGATGCCTTCTATTCACACATAAGCATTAATATTCACCTTTAGCAGAGTGTCACTGGGTGATAGTACAGTTAATGGTGAGCTGAAGGTCTTCTCGATGAGGGTCCAGAGCGGTGTTTTGTGTTTTCTGCTGTCTGTCAGCGCGGTGTTGGCTTCTGCTGATCGTGTCCTTGGGCGCTGTTTCTGCAGTGTTTGCTGATGCAAGTCCGCATGGATCCTGGGAGATATTTCATCATCCTCTGCAGTCGTGCCGGTGTGTGTTTAGCGTGTCTCACACACAGCTGCGGTGATGTTTCATTCTGAATTAGAGCTCAGATGATGATCAGGTTTAGTTCATGCAGCTCCAGTGCTGCTGTCAGCAAAGCATTATTGCTTTAACATATTTCAGACTTGGTTCAGCTGAGATGTGTGTTTGGATTGATCTGATGATGTGATCAGAGAATGTTAATGAGCAGCGGGTTCATCTGAAGGACTGATGGAGTGTATTTGGTGCTCAGCGGAGGTTCAAGGTCAGTATTGATGGATATCGAGCGTGCGGTCTGTAGTCAGGGCTATTGAACTTGTGTGTGTGAATCTGAGAGGATGTGTTTCACACAGATACACACACATTTAAACAGTGATGAGTGGAGCACTGCTTCTGTTCTTCTATTGATTAATGGACCAATGTGGATGGAGAGCGTCATGATCGATGCTGCATATGAATATGTGTGTTTATGAGTCACTGATTCAATCTGATTATCTCACACACATACACACACACACACTCACACGCACACTCACACACACACGCACACTCACACACACACACACTCACACACACACGCACGCCAGTCGTTCACTGGATGGAGTCCAGCAGCTTAATTTGGTCCTTGTCCTATAGAGAGGAGTCTACGACTGTGAGTCTCTGGTTCATTGTGTGTTTGACTTCAGTTTGACAGAAACACCTTCAGCGCTACTCAGAAATCACTCTGTTTGTTACAGGGTGTGTGTGTGTGTGTGTGTACTAGGGCTGTAGTACTCGAGTCCGGACTCGAGACGTTTTTCTATCGTCTCGGACTTGTCTTGGACTCGTTGGTATTTGGACTCGGACTTGTCTCGGACTTGGTCATCGGACTCGCCAAATGTTCAAGTTGGTCTCGACCGAGTCCAGCAATATATGTTTTTTTTTCTCTTTCAAAACAAAACCATTAATCTGGCTCGCTTGTTCCGCAAATGGGTAATGTAATTGCCATTGGTTTAACTCCGTCTAGAACGGGCATTGTCATTGGTCTTCTGTTAAATGCACAGCTGCGTCATATGCCTGGCTCTGAGTGTGCGCGCTGCGTGGAGGCATAAATAATTTTTATTTTGGCCACAGACACGCTGTTGGAAAGTTGCATAATACAGTTTGGTTTTACAAAGTTCGTTGGAGTTTTCCCTCTCATTTTCCTTCGCTTTTAAATACCTTATTAATGCCCGTGCACATCGCGATTTTGAATAGAAATATTACCAAATGCTAGAATTAGACACTTTGATAATAACAGTAAAGAGAAAAGAACAATCCACCCGCATGTCGATGCACATGATTAACCGCTCGCGTGTGATGCTCTCTAGGTGCCATTCCCACAGAGTGTGTTTTTGTGTTGACGCGGGCAGTGGAATAGAAAAAATACAAGGTGTGAGGTAAACATCTTTTAATAACTAGAGTGCCGCGTTTTTAGAAAGCCGTGAAAGCTCATGCACGAGACGCTGCAAGAGATGCGAGCGCAACCGTCAAACGCGTCCATGTTTACATAGAAAAAACAACGGAACAGCAGCGTAATCAAATACAAAACCTGTGAAGAACTAACATTACTGCTGTATATCTGATATTTCAGGTTTGCATCCCGGTGACAGGCTGAAAACTGCTGTTCATTGTTTTACAGAGCCTTTATAGTTAATAATAGCACTCTGTGTTATACCTTCAGTCATTTTGAATTTGAATTGCTTGAGTTTTTTGGAGTATTTGTCTTGTATTATTTCAGAACATATAGCCTAATATGCATAATATTAGTTTGTACAAGATGTAGTTGTAGTTCATATTTTCTGCAAAGATATTTAGTGATTTGTTTAACATTTACATCATGAAGACAACGTCATGTGTGTTGCACTTATAATATACTATTATTTAACTAGAGGATTAATAAAGAGAAAGTTTCTTGAATCATGTTGTAGTTATATTTTCAAGTTGACTAGATAAAATCTTACAAAATCGAGAATTGGTCAAATATTATTGAAATTGCTGAACCTAAAATATCCTCCTGAGGAGACCCCCCCCCCAAAAAAAGTTTTCATGTCATTACATTGTTTAGACCATAAGAAACAAAAAAAAAATATATATTTTGTTTTAAATGTTCATTTATGAAAAAATCTCTATTTTATTAATAGAGGACACAAGGTGTAAGGAAGGGGTCTGAGGCGTGCGGATCCAATTGCACCAATATTTATTAAGCGGGGGCAGAATCAGACAGGCAATGGTCAACAGGCAAAACAGGAATATCAGAGGCAAAGCAGAGACGTAAACAATACCAGGCAGGGGTCGAGGTCACAGGCACAGGTTCAGAGATCGAAGGTCGGGCAGTCCGGGGTCACACACAGAGATAACAGATACGGGGAAGAACGCTCAGAAATGTAGCCAGGGCAAAACAAGACTTCGCACTGGGTGAGTGTTTGTGTGCTGCTTTTATGTGAGTGAGTGAATGAGGTGCAGGTGTGGTGAGGCAATCAGAGTGATGAGTGAATGGTGACAGCTGTGTGATTGGTGTAATGGTGGACGGGAATGTGTGTGTGCAGTGCATGATGGGAGATGTAGTCCATGGGTGATGTGCAGTTGTAGTGAGTGGCAACCAGATTCATGACAGAGCCCCCCCCCAAAGAGCGGCTTCCAGACGCTTCACACACACCCGGCACAATCCAGGAGGGCGGTGGAGCGGAGGTGGAACCGGGGGAGGGAACGGAGGGCCAGGTCCATGTGGGGCCAATGAGACAGGAGCCCACCAGGGCGGGGCGGAAGAGACCACAGAGACGTGAAGTGACACTGGGTAAACTGCTGTGGCGTGACGAGATTCTGGCAGGTCGGCGGAGACGTGAGGTGACTCTGGCAGGTCGGCGGAGACGTGAGGTGACTCTGGCAGGTCGGCGGAGACGTGAGGTGACTCTGGCAGGTCGGCGGAGACGTGAGGTGACTCTGGCAGGTCGGCGGAGACGTGAGGTGACTCTGGCAGGTCGGCGGAGACGTGAGGTGACTCTGGCAGGTCGGCGGAGACGTGAGGTGACTCTGGCAGGTCGGCGGAGACGTGAGGTGACTCTGGCAGGTCGGCGGAGACGTGAGGTGACTCTGGCAGGTCGGCGGAGACGTGAGGTGACTCTGGCAGGTCGGCGGAGACGTGAGGTGACTCTGGCAGGTCGGCGGAGACGTGAGGTGACTCTGGCAGGTCGGCGGAGACGTGAGGTGACTCTGGCAGGTCGGCGGAGACGTGAGGTGACTCTGGCAGGTCGGCGGAGACGTGAGGTGACTCTGGCAGGTCGGCGGAGACGTGAGGTGACTCTGGCAGGTCGGCGGAGACGTGAGGTGACTCTGGCAGGTCGGCGGAGACGTGAGGTGACTCTGGCAGGTCGGCGGAGACGTGAGGTGACTCTGGCAGGTCGGCGGAGACGTGAGGTGACTCTGGCAGGTCGGCGGAGACGTGAGGTGACTCTGGCAGGTCGGCGGAGACGTGAGGTGACTCTGGCAGGTCGGCGGAGACGTGAGGTGACTCTGGCAGGTCGGCGGAGACGTGAGGTGACTCTGGCAGGTCGGCGGAGACGTGAGGTGACTCTGGCAGGTCGGCGGAGACGTGAGGTGACTCTGGCAGGTCGGCGGAGACGTGAGGTGACTCTGGCAGGTCGGCGGAGACGTGAGGTGACTCTGGCAGGTCGGCGGAGACGTGGGGGGGGTCGGGGGGGACGTGAGGTGACTCTGGCAGGTCGGCGGAGACGTGAGGTGACTCTGGCAGGTCGCGGAGACGTGAGGTGACTCTGGCAGGTCGGCGGAGACGTGAGGTGACTCTGGCAGGTCGGCGGAGACGTGGGGTGACTCTGGCAGGTCGGCGGAGACGTGGGGTGACTCTGGCAGGTCGGCGGAGACGTGGGGTGACTCTGGCAGGTCGGCGGAGACGTGGGGTGACTCTGGCAGGTCGGCGGAGACGTGGGGTGACTCTGGCAGGTCGGCGGAGACGTGGGGTGACTGGCAGGTCGGCGGAGACGTGGGGTGACTCTGGCAGGTCGGCGGAGACGTGGGGTGACTCTGGCAGGTCGGCGGAGACGTGGGGTGACTCTGGCAGGTCGGCGGAGACGTGGGGTGACTCTGGCAGGTCGGCGGAGACGTGGGGTGACTCTGGCAGGTCGGCGGAGACGTGGGGTGACTCTGGCAGGTCGGCGGAGACGTGGGGTGACTCTGGCAGGTCGGCGGAGACGTGGGGTGACTCTGGCAGGTCGGCGGAGACGTGGGGTGACTCTGGCAGGTCGGCGGAGACGTGGGGTGACTCTGGCAGGTCGACGGAGACGTGGGGTGACTCTGGCAGGTCGACGGAGACGTGGGGTGACTCTGGCAGGTCGACGGAGACGTGGGGTGACTCTGGCAGGTCGACGGAGACGTGGGGTGACTCTGGCAGGTCGACGGAGACGTGGGTGACTCTGGCAGGTCGACGGAGACGTGGGGTGACTCTGGCAGGTCGACGGAGACGTGGGGTGACTCTGGCAGGTCGACGGAGACGTGGGGTGACTCTGGCAGGTCGACGGAGACGTGGGGTGACTCTGGCAGGTCGACGGAGACGTGGGGTGACTCTGGCAGGTCGACGGAGACGTGGGGTGACTCTGGCAGGTCGACGGAGACGTGGGGTGACTCTGGCAGGTCGACGGAGACGTGGGGTGACTCTGGCAGGTCGACGGAGACGTGGGGTGACTCTGGCAGGTCGACGGAGACGTGGGGTGACTCTGGCAGGTCGACGGAGACGTGGGGTGACTCTGGCAGGTCGACGGAGACGTGGGGTGACTCTGGCAGGTCGACGGAGACGTGGGGTGACTCTGGCAGGTCGACGGAGACGTGGGGTGACTCTGGCAGGTCGACGGAGACGTGGGGTGACTCTGGCAGGTCGACGGAGACGTGGGGTGACTCTGGCAGGTCGACGGAGACGTGGGGTGACTCTGGCAGGTCGACGGAGACGTGGGGTGACTCTGGCAGGTCGACGGAGACGTGGGGTGACTCTGGCAGGTCGACGGAGACGTGGGGTGACTCTGGCAGGTCGACGGAGACGTGGGGTGACTCTGGCAGGTCGACGGAGACGTGGGGTGACTCTGGCAGGTCGACGGAGACGTGGGGTGACTCTGGCAGGTCGACGGAGACGTGGGGTGACTCTGGCAGGTCGACGGAGACGTGGGGTGACCTCTGGCAGGTCGACGGAGACGTGGCCGGGGTGACTCTGGCAGGTCGACGGAGACGTGGGGTGACTCTGGCAGGTCGACGGAGACGTGGGGTGACTCTGGCAGGTCGACGGAGACGTGGGGTGACTCTGGCAGGTCGACGGAGACGTGGGGTGACTCTGGCAGGTCGACGGAGACGTGGGGTGACTCTGGCAGGTCGACGGAGACGTGGGGTGACTCTGGCAGGTCGACGGAGACGTGGGGTGACTCTGGCAGGTCGACGGAGACGTGGGGTGACTCTGGCAGGTCGACGGAGACGTGGGGTGACTCTGGCAGATCAGGCGCCCACCAGGGCGGAGCAGACGAGACAGACGCCCACCAGGGCGGAGCAGACGAGACAGACGCCCACCAGGGCGGAGCAGACGAGACAGACGCCCACCAGGGCGGAACAGACGTGACAGGCGCCCTCCAGGGCGGAGCAAAGATCCCTGGCCGAGACTGGGACCTAGAGGAAACGGAGACACAAGAGGCAGAGAGAGCACATTTGGTTTCAGGAACCGAGGCAGGGAGTTTAAGCGGCCATGGTAGATCCGGGGCCTCGGGCAGCCATGATGGATCAGGGGACCTCATGGGCCATGGCGGGTCCGGGGTCTCCAATGGAGAGGAGCTCCCTCCATGAAAGTTCTTGGTGACCTCCACTACCTCGAGGGGGCACTCTTGAAGCGCTGAATCTCGGTGGCGCTCGGGCGGCTCTGACTCTCTTGGGCACTCAGGTGGCTCTGACTCTCTTGGGCGCTCGGTAGAACTGGACGGAACCAGCGGAGGCATTGTTGAGCTGGGCGGGACCAGCGGAGACGAAGGAGAGCTGGGCGGGACCAGCGGAGACGAAGGAGAGCTGGGCGGGACCAGCGGAGACGAAGGAGAGCTGGGCGGGACCAGCGGAGACGAAGGAGAGCTGGGCGGGACCAGCGGAGACGATGGAGAGCTGGGCGGGACCAGCGGAGACGAAGGAGAGCTGGACTCTGTGAGCTCCTGGATCGGAGCGGCCTCTGGAGCGGACTCTGGAGCGGACTCTGGAGCGGACTCTGGAGCGGACTCTGGAGCGGACTCTGGAGCGGACTCTGGAGCGGACTCTGGAGCGGACTCGGCGAGCTCCCGGATCGGAGCGGGCTCTGGAGCGGACTCTGCGAGCTCCCGGATCGGAGCGGGCTCTGGAGCGGACTCTGCGAGCTCCCGGATCGGAGCGGGCTCTGGAGCGGGCTCTGCGAGCTCCCGGATCGGAGCGGGCTCTGGAGCGGACTCTGCGAGCTCCCGGATCGGAGCGGGCTCTGGAGCGGACTCTGCGAGCTCCCGGATCGGAGCGGGCTCTGGAGCGGACTCTGCGAGCTCCCGGATCGGAGCGGGCTCTGGAGCGGACTCTGCGAGCTCCCGGATCGGAGCGGGCTCTGGAGCGGACTCTGCGAGCTCCCGGATCGGAGCGGGCTCTGGAGCGGACTCTGCGAGCTCCCGGATCGGAGCGGGCTCTGGAGCGGACTCTGCGAGCTCCCGGATCGGAGCGGGCTCTGGAGCGGACTCTGCGAGCTCCCGGATCGGAGCGGGCTCTGGAGCGGACTCTGCGAGCTCCCGGATCGGAGCGGGCTCTGCGACGAACCTGGGGATGCCTGCTGCTCGCACCGACACCAGTGGTGGGTCCAACACACTAGTCATCAGTCCTGGCCAAAGAGGTGTATCCGCAGGCGTGGTAGCCATCCTGGCCGGGGACTCCGGCTTGGCAGGCCTGGTGAGAGCAGATTCAGGCTTGGCAGGACTGTTCTGAGGCTCAGGATCGGCGGCCATTTTGTGACAAGGTGCAGTGTTGTGATCCTCCTCCGCTACACCCACAGTAAATAGTGAGCCAATAGTCAACGCAAACTCCAAAAAACAACTCAGTGATGAGCGCGGACCCTCGCGTCTGAGCTGAGTTTGCAGAGGCTGATTAATGCCATCACAAAAAATGTCAATCAAAATAATGTCCGGTAAGTCTGAATCCTGAGCACAGGCTGAAAACTCCCTAATATGGTGCTCCAGTGATCGTGGGCCTTGCTTAAGGGCAAACAATACTCTTGTATCCATACCTAGAGATGTTGACCTGAAAGGTGCTGGATCCTTGTGTGGCGAAGTCTTCTGTAAGGAAGGGGTCTGAGGCGTGCGGATCCAATTGCACCAATATTTATTAAGCAGGGGCAGAATCAGACAGGCAATGGTCAACAGGCAAAACAGGAATATCAGAGGCAAAGCAGAGACGTAAACAATACCAGGCAGGGGTCGAGGTCACAGGCACAGGTTCAGAGATCGAAGGTCGGGCAGTCCGGGGTCACACACAGAGATAACAGATACGGGGAAGAACGCTCAGAAATGTAGCCAGGGCAAAACAAGACTTCGCACTGGGTGAGTGTTTGTGTGCTGCTTTTATGTGAGTGAGTGAATGAGGTGCAGGTGTGGTGAGGCAATCAGAGTGATGAGTGAATGGTGACAGCTGTGTGATTGGTGTAATGGTGGACGGGAATGTGTGTGTGCAGTGCATGATGGGAGATGTAGTCCATGGGTGATGTGCAGTTGTAGTGAGTGGCAACCAGATTCATGACACAAGGACTAAAATGAAATGGCATGAATAGACATCAAAACGGCAAAATCAATGGGAGTTTTTTTAAATCACCAAATACATTTTTAGGTTTCAGGATTTTTTTTATACTAAACTTTGTTTAAGGATGATTCTCAACTATGTTTTAAAATGTTTAACAAAATTATTTGATATACCATTTTGTTTTATGCAATATGTGTGTAAAAAATTCCATAAACTGGTTTCCCATTAAACACAGTGTACCTATACACCGTATCTAATTTGTTTATTAATGTGTTGCTGTTGGGACAGCATGTTGAAAAATAATTTTCATAATGGGAGTAATACATGGCCAGATTTTCATAATAATATCGAATATTTCATAAGGAAACTGATATATAATTTATTTCCCTATTCAATTGTTGTCTCCCAAAATGCATAATAAACATGCTTTTAGTCCTGGTGTCCTCTACATTGAACATGTATGAAATTATGTCCTGTTTCATAACAGGAAGTCATATTTGAATTTGAAAACCCATAACATTTTCCTGAGATGTTGCTTTATGACAAACAATCTGAAAATGATTCAGATGTAAAAGACATTACAGAATATAATCATATTTCCATAAGGATGTACAATTTTTCACTAAATTAAATATAGTCATCTTTAAAGACGTATGAGAGGGTTTTAAAAACATTTAGTATCTCTATAAAGCTCTGAATGTGCTCTGTACAGGACATCCAGACTTATAACTGTGACATGTGAGGTCTCAGAGAAATACACTAATAGAATGTCCACTACAGAGACACAAACTCCATCGCTGGGTCTCAGGAGGAGAAATAACATAGACTGATTTGATCCTACAGTGTTGCTGCACATGCTTTTAGATCATTACAAACAATACTGCAAAATGATTATATTAGAATAGAAGATATGCCGTCTCTCATATCACATCAGTTATCAATAATTAAGTATGTGGTTTTGAAGAAGATTATTTTTTTCTTTCTCTGTTTTGACCGTCTCATTTGGACTTGAACCTCTTTGGACTCGGTCTGTTCTTGGACTCGACAAAGGTGGACTTGACTACAGCCCTAGTGTGTACTTGAGAGAGAGAGAGTGTGTGTGTGTGTGTGTGTGTGTAGTGTGTGTGCTTGAGAGAGAGAGAGTGTGTGTGTGTGTGTGTGTGTGTGTAGTGTGTGTGTGTGTGTGTGTGTGTGTGTGTGTGTGTGTGTGTGTGTGTGTGTGTGTGTGTGTGTGTGTGTGTGTGTGTGTGTGTGTGTGTGTGTGTGTGTGCTTAAGAGAGAGAGAGAGAGAGAGATGGTATGTGTGTGTGTGTGTGTGTGTGGTGTGTGTGTGTGTGTGTGTGTGTGTGTGTGTGTGTTTATGTATATATGTGTGTGTGTGTGTTTATGTATATATGTGTGTGTGTGTGTGTGTTTATGTATATATGTGAGTGTGTTGGTGTGTGTGTGTTTATGTATATATCTGAGTGTGTGTGTGTGTGTGTGTGTGTGTGTTTATGTATATGTGTGTGTGTGTGTGTGTGTGTGTGTGTGTGTGTGTGTGTGTGTGTGTGTGTGTGTGTGTGTGTGTGTGTGTGTGTGTGTTTATGTATATATGTGAGTGTGTGTGTGTGTTTATGTATATATCTGAGTGTGTGTGTGTGTGTGTGTGTGTGTTTATGTATATGTGTGTGTGTGTGTGTGTGTGTGTGTGTGTGTGTGTGTGTTTATGTATATATGTGTGTGTGTGTGTTTATGTATATATGTGAGTGTGTGTGTCCCATCTCTTCATATGAAGGTTCTTCACAGTACTTATAGATGTTGTGTATTCATTGTTGTGTATCTGATGTCTGGACGGGTGTGTTACAGTGTGTGTTATTCTGAGTATAGTCATATGATAGTGTGCTCCATAACTACTGTACTGATATTTAAAGAAGAGATGCTATAATTAGAGGAAATCTCCAAGTTATTCTCATTAGATTCTGCTATTATCTAATAGTCCTTGTTTGAAGCTCCGTGTGAAATCACACACACACACACACACACACACACACACACACACACATACATACACACACACACACACACACACACACACACACACACACACACACACACACACACACACACACTCTCTCTCTCTCTCTCTCTCTCTCTCTCTCTCTCTCTTGGCCTGGTTGCCCATAGCAACCGCTCTTCAGGTGTCCTTGAGTGGGTCTGATGGTGTTTTTTAAGGGCACAAGTCCGCAGGTGAACACAGCTCCCAGAATCCATCAGCACACCTGTCAATCACCCGTCTGGAGCTCCGCCCACACACACACACACACACACACACACACGACTGCGTTCACATCAGGGGCTTGTGATGCTTGACTGGTCATTCAGCAGTAAACGAGTCAGAGACAGTCTCTGGTGAGGTTTTGAGTCGCAAATCAAATGTAAATCTCCTGGAATAGGTTTGCTTTTATACATTAGGTTCATTTTAGTGAATCATTTAATTTTGATGGGTGCTAGTCCAATTAATTAAAGTGTATCACTTAATTTGGATGATTGGGAATGAACTTGACAGTGGTGAATCAGTTTGTTTGGTCAGATGGGTTTCTGGTTTATTTTTAGTGAATCATTTACATTTACATTTACATTTAGTCATTTTGCAGACGCTTTTATCCAAAGCGACTTACAATTGGGGAGTACATAAAGCGATTAATCTTGAAGATGCAATCAGAACGAGGAAGTGCTAGTAACACCAAGTCTCAGACATTGTTCAAATAAGTACAAGCTAGCAAGGGAAGGAGAGAAAGATGAAGATATAAAAAAAGTTTCTTTTTTCTTTTTTATGATGAAGTCAAGTTGTGTTGAAAGAGAAGAGTTTTCAGTTGTTGCTTGAAGATTGACAGGGAATAGTGTCAATCGGTAGCAAATCGGCAGCAAAAGAGTCAGCAAAAAACTCATTTGGCTATAGATTCGTAATAGTGAGTGGAAGTAGGAGGGGCTTCTGCAGGGGATGTAGATTCGTAATAGTGAGTGGAAGTAGGCGGGGCTTCTGGAGGGGATGTAGATTCGTAATAGTGAGTGGAAGTAGGAGGGGCTTCTGGAGGGGATGTAGATTCGTAATAGTGAGTGGAAGTAGGCGGGGCTTCTGGAGGGGATGTAGATTCGTAATAGTGAGTGGAAGTAGGAGGGGCTTCTGGAGGGGATGTAGATTCGTAATAGTGAGTGGAAGTAGGAGGGGCTTCTGGAGGGGATGTAGATTCGTAATAGTGAGTGGAAGTAGGAGGGGCTTCTGGAGGGGATGTAGATTCGTAATAGTGAGTGGAAGTTGGAGGGGCTTCTGGAGGGGATGTAGATTCGTAATAGTGAGTGGAAGTAGGAGGGGCTTCTGGAGGGGATGTAGATTCGTAATAGTGTGTGGAAGTAAGCGGGGCTTCTGGAGGGGATGTAGATTTGTAATAGTGAGTGGAAGTAGGAGGGGCTTCTGAAGGGGATGTAGATTCGTAATAGTGAGTGGAAGTAGGAGGGGCTTTCATCCATGCCGAGATGTTCATCAGTTAATTTCGATGATTGGGAGTCAAAGTCATTTAAGAGTTGTTATCAGTTGGGAGTCTAATTAATTTGTTGCTAGTCTTGATTCATAAATGTATGAATGTCTATCATTGTTTTTGATCTGAACCAAGTCATTTGAATCAGTTCCTGACTCTCGTCTGCTAGCTTCATCTCTCTCTCTCTCTCTCTCTCTCTCTCTCTCACACACAAACTCTCTCTCTCTCTCTATCTCTTCATCTCTCTCTCTCTCTCTCTCTCTCTCTCTCTCTCTCTCGTGTTTGTGCAGCTGGTGTTTGTTGTATTCTCTCATACATGTTAATGAAGATGAAGGTGAAACAACAGCGCTAACGCATGCTAACAGCACTAATCCTGTGCTAAAGCGCTTAGCGGAGAATTGTTGCTAACGGCTAACATGTGTAGAGAAATACTGAGGCACAGGTGGAGGATTGTGTCGATGCATCAGTATTCCAGGTAGGGGTGGATGATATACCATGGATGTAGACAGTCTCAATCGCAGTTACATCATTAAAACTCACCGTTTGCATGTGTTTTTTAGCATTGCAGTTTGTAAACAAGTGATTTTAAGCCATTCAAATGCAATCGGCAGCAAAAGATAACTTATTTAGCTATAGATGAATGCTGTCTGAGAGAAGACGCTTCTATGACTTGATTCGTCTTGAATGGCTAAATACACACACGTGTGTCAAAATGACTGTCTTTGTACGTATCCTTGTAAACACAGTAATTTAGGTTCACACCTAAATTTAAATGCTGTCATTAATTACTCTCCCTCATGTCGTTCCAGACCCTTTCATCTGCGGAACACAGATTAAGATGTTTCTGATGAGAGAGAGAGAGAGAGAGAGAGAGAGAGAGAGAGAGAGAGAGAGAGAGAGAGAGAGAGAGAGAGAGAGAGAGAGAGTATGTGTTTATAACCTTATGGGGACCAAATGTACCCACAAGGATAGTAATACCAGTCAATTTTAATCTTGTGGGGACATTTTTTAGGTCTCAAGGCAAGGCAAGGCAAGGCAAGTTTATTTGTATAGCACATTTCATACACATTGGTAATTCAAAGTGCTTTACATAAAAGAAAGTGAAATAATCATTCACAGCAATAAAAGCAAGAAGTTAAAAATAATAAAACTAGGAATTTTAAAATGATATAGAAATTGATTTAAAATGAGATTTAAAACAGTTAAATAGAAAAGGATTATACATAAAATGCAATGCAGTCAGTTGGGACGTAGCACAGCGCTCATTCAACAAATGCACAGCTAAATAGATGAGATTTGAGACTGGATTTAAATGTGGCTAATGTTTTAACACATCTGATCTCTTCTGGAAGCTGATTCCAGCTGCGGGCGGCATAATAGCTGAAAGCGGACTCCCCTTGTTTTGTGTGAACCCTTGGTATTTCTAACTGACTCGATCCTAATGATCTGAGTGGTCTCTTAGGTTTATATTCAGTGAGCATATCTGACATATATTTAGGTCCTAGACCATTGAGCGACTTATAAACGAGTAAAAGTACTTTAAAATCGATCCTAAATGTAACTGGAAGCCAGTGTAAGGACCTGAGGACTGGTGTGATATGCTCAGATTTTCTGGTTCTAGTCAGAATCCTGGCAGCAGCGTTCTGGATGAGCTGCAGCTGTCTAATGGTCTTCTTTGGAAGGCCGGTGAGGAGACCATTACAATAATCCACCCTGCTGGTGATAAAGGCATGAACAAGTTTCTCCAAGTCTTGACTGGAAACAAAACATCTAATTCTTGCAATGTTTTTGAGATGATAGTATGCTGATTTAGTTACTGCTTTGACATGACTACTAAAACTAAGGTCTGTCTCCAGAATCACCCCAAGATTTCTGACTTGATTTTTAGTTGTTTGACCCCTAGAGTCAAGGTATGCATTCACCTTGAGAACTTCATCTTTGTTTCCAAATGCAATGACTTCAGTTTTCTCCTTGTTTAACTGAAGAAAGTTTTGGCACATCCAACTGTTAATTTCATCAATGCATTGGCAGAGAGAGTCAATGGGGCTATAATCATTTGTCTCATGAGAAAACAAGCTTATGAATCATATTGAGTGAAGTGTTTTTAAAATCTAAGAATGCAGAAATTCTCCTGTGAGGGCTAAGTTTAGGTGTAGGGCGATAGAAAATACAGTTTGTACAGTATAAAAACCATTACGCCTATGGGATGTCCCTATAAAACATGGAAACACAATGTGTGTGAGAAAATATATATATAACCATAATAATGCATTACAATTATAATTGGCAATAATACATCAATAATAATAATATTATTCATAATAAATTAAAAAGTATAATTTGCAATAATAATACAAATAAAATGATATTATTACTAAGAGGTTGCAGCATGGCAACACAAGAGTGGAAATCGATCCATCTAGTGCGCTGTAATGTGATTGGCTGCCCACAGCAGGAGCACTCTGGGTATTTTATCAGTCTGTCTGGATACAAAATCACATTTACTAGGCGTCAGATTGATAATGCGTCTGAGGAAGAACTAATTACTGGATTTCCTTCAGATGTCTGATCCGTTAGCAGATTATTCAGGCAGCAGATCCAGATGTGCTCATCATATACAGGATCATTAAAAAAATCTGAGGAAATAATAAACAAATTATTACTCTGTAGCAGTTTCTCTGGAAGAGATGGTGATGAACACCAATGAAATCACGTTTTTACGACCCCTCTTTTTTACTTGAGGTATAAACATCGTGCAGGTTCAGCAGGGGGTGTAAACTTATGAGCACACCTGTATGATGAGTATATGAGCAGAGAAAAACACAGCAGATCCCCCTGAGAGACTAGAGTACAGACGTCACTCCACGCATCGATCAGTGCTGAGAGATCCTGATCGATCCGAGATCCAGCCACGACTGAGTCACTTTCCGGGAGGACACGCACGGCACGCACGCACGCACACACACACACACACACACAAACGCTCATTCACTAGGACACGCACACACACGACACACACCACACACACACACCACACACACACACCACCACACACACACACCCACCCCACACACAACAAACCCTCTTCACACACATACACACACACACACACACAAACACTTCTCTCACACATACATAGCACACACACACACGCACTACCACATACACTTACCACACCACACACACACAAACATAACGCACACGCGCACACCACACACACACACACACGTCGCAAACACTCACATATAGACACGCACACCACACACACACACACACTCACTCACTCTCTCACACACACACACACACACACACACACACACACACACACACACACATACACAAAAACTCTCTCACACACACACACACACACACACACACACACACACAAATACACACACACACATACACTTACACTCACACACACACACAAACACACGTTAGCTGATGTTACTCCCGCTCCTGAAGCGGTTCACTTTGTTCGAATTTATGTTTTTGTAGTTAATGCTGGTGCATTGTATGATCTTACTGTGTTTGTGTTCATCAGGCAGACGGTGCAGTGTGTGTGTGTGTGTGTGTGTGTGTGTGTGTGTGTGTGTGTGTGTGTGTGTGTGTGTGTGTGTAGGTGTGTGTGAGAGTGTGTGAGAGTGTGTGTGTGTGTGTGTGTGTGTGTTGCGAGCGAGCATCAGGCAGACAGTGCGGTGTGTGTGTTTGTGTTGTGTCTGGTCGGCTCATCTGCTCCGTTTGGCTATGAAATGTGTTGATTCTGCACAGACTGAAGCTGTTTAGTTATGCGACAACATTCCCTACAGACATCATGAGACAGACAAACACACACCACACATGTCAGCTGCAGAGTGGGCCAGACACACACTCATGCCGAGAGCCATGTGTGTGTGTGAGATGTTCAGATCTGCAGAGACTGATGGTCCATCATCAGAACCACACACACTTCACTGCACTGCTTCTGCTGTCAACACTTCATTCCTGCTTCATGCAGATCATTTGAACGTTGAGCAGTCAGACTAAATTCATCAGAAAATTGATCACCTGCATCTTTTTCACGACTGCTTATTCAAGCAGAATGAGACCTTCTACAGAAATATAATTAAAATTAAGTAGGATTTGTAAATAATCACATCTTTGAGATGATAACTGGACATTGATGAAACACACACACACACACACACACTCATCTTACTCATTGTTCCACAGTTTGGGCGCTAAATAGAAAAAGGATCAGTTGATTTTGATATTCTAGTTATTATCAAATGGCCAGAGTTTTGAGATCGTAGTGGACGTGGAGGACTATAATGTGATAAGAGTTCACTCAAATATTGAGGAGCTAAGCCATTAAGGGGTTTATAAGTACTTAACAAGATTTTAAGATTTATACGATGTTTAATAGAGAGCCAGTGCAGTGTTGACAGAACCGGACTAATGTGGTCATACTTCCTGGTTCTAGTAAGAACTCTAGATGCTGCATTTTGGACCATCTGTAGTTTGTTTATTAAGCGTGCAGAACAACCACCTAATAAAGCATTAGAATAATCTAAACTTGAGGTCATAAACGCATAAATTAACATTTCTGCACTTGACATTGAGAGCATAGGTCTCAGTTTAGATATATTTTTAAGATGAAAAAGTGCAGTTTTACAAATGCTAGAAACGTGGGTGTCAAAGGAGAGATTGCTATCAAATAGCACACCTAGGTTCCTGACTGATGATGAAGAATCGAGAGAGCAGCCATCAAGTGTTAGACAGTGTTCTAGGTTATTACTTGTGTGGTTTTTAGGTCCGATAATTAACACCTCTGTTTTTGCAGAATTTAGTAGTAAGAAATTATTCGAAATCCATTTTTTTATATTGACTATGCATTCCATAAGTTTCTCAATTTGGTGTGTTTCACCGGGCCGTGAAGAAATATAGAGCTGAGTATCATCAGCATAACAGTGAAAGCTAACCCCATGTTTCCTGATGATATCTCCCAAGGGTAACATGTAAAGTGTGAAAAGTAATGGCCCTAGTACTGAGCCTTGAGGTACTCCATACTGCACACATACACACACACACACACACACACACACACACACACACACACATGATATCTCCCAAGGGTAACAAGTAAAGCGTGAAAAGTAACGGCCCTAGTACTGAGCCTTGAGGTACTCCCTACTGCACTTGTGATCGATATGATACCTCTTCATTCACTGCTACCAAGTGATGGTGGTCAGAATTGATGGTTTGTGTGTGTGTGTGTTTGTGTGTGTGTGTGCGCATGTGTGTGTGTATGTGTGTGAGAGAGTGAGTGTGTGTGTGTGAGAGTGCATGCGTGCGTGCGTGCGTGAGTGAGTGTGTGTGTGTGTGTGTGTGTGTGTGTGAGAGAGTGCGTGCGGGTGTGTGTATTTGTGTGTGTGTGTCTATCTGTGCTAGATATCAAACACATTAGAATATTCACATTCTTGAGAAATTAAGTGTCGTGTATCTCAGCGGCATCTGTTTAATGAGTCAGTGTGAAATGTGCTCGTTGCAGTTGTTAATGCTGGATTGATAATAACCGATAATAATCCACGTAACTTTACTGTGGTTATGGGTTCACATCAGGCCTCGGAATCACACGCCCTCTCATTACAGCAGCTGAAACATGATGAAAGAAAGCAGCTAGACACTCATTACAGTCTACACTTAATAGAGTTTATAAGTGAAACTAAATCTTTCATGGTTGCCAAGGAACAGCTAATGTTATTTTAACTTTAGTTTACAGAAATAAAATTTACATAAAACATTCGCTTTCTTTCTTATAGCTATTCTGATGTTTTATTCTTGTGTCAATCATTCAGAGAATCTATATATTTCATAAAGAAAAAGTGTTTTGTCAAGAATAGAATATCTAAGAAAATAATATAATTTTGTTCAAGCATGTATTTATCACACTGAAGCAGTATATGCTGCACTGCCTAAAGTTTATCATGTTTTAATTTAACTTCCACTGAAACATCATATTGTATTATTTTGTTAACTTGTGAATTATGACAAATTACAAGAAAAAAACGTCCCGACGCATCACTGTGCATGAGATGTTCAGTGTGTTTAACTGGCAAGTAAATAATGCTAAAAATCATATATATGCACATGCAGAAACATGTGAGTGATCGTGTAAAGTCCGCACACGTTCAGCTGTTCTCTGTATTTTCAGAATAAGCAGTGCTGTTTGGATCAGAGCTGCTGGTGAAGAGCGTTTAGTCTTCAGTGTGAGTCTGGTGTTCAGACGCGAGTGCTTCTGCTCTTTAATCACACACAGCCTCGACCCGAGCTGTAATTACCCGTCACAGTGTGCCATCAGATGAGAGCGTGACATTACGCCAGCCAGAGGTCTGGACCTGTCTCTGAGCCGGACCGAGTGTGTTTGAGTGAACGGTTTGAGTCTGTGGCTCATTACAGAGTCCGTTCACGTTAAAGCGCTTCATGAAGTCTGTGTCGTTTACATGCAGCAGAAGCAGAAGAAACCACCTCTGCACATCTGGAAAGGTCTGACAGAGTAGCCAGAAATAATACTGTAATGCATGTGACCTGATGTAGCTCCGCCTCTTTCAGTCTTTTGTCTTCTGTTTGTATTTCCACAGCGTGAACATAAGTTCATACAATTTATATATGAACCGCTCTTTTAAAATCTTCCCCATCTACTGACATGTGTTACAACATCTGCTTTGAACATTATACTGCTCATGATAACTTCTGTGAACTCCACAGTAAGTAAGCGCACTTCAGCAGCTGATTACACTGGTTTTCAGCAGTGATGCTATTAGAGTTGCCACACAAACCTAATTCAGAGACAAAACTCTAAACATGACAACGCACTTGTTTCTCTGACTCATAAGGTCTACAACAGATTGTTGTGCTGTTCCCAGGGTGTTGCTAATCAGCTGCTAAGGTTTTTTGAGCATTTTAGGGTGTTTTGGCTGTTTTAGTGTGTTCAGTGAGTGTTTTTTATGTTTTAACATGTTCAGTTAGTGTTTTGGATGTTTTAGCGTGTTCAGTTAGTGTTTCGGATGTTTTAGCGTGTTCAGTTAGTGTTTCGGATGTTTTAGCGTGTTCAGTTAGTGTTTTTTGGTGTTTTAGCGTGTTCAGTTAGTGTTTTGGGTGTTTTAGCTTGTTTGGGGTGTTTTGGATATTTTAGCGTGTTTCGGATGTTTTAGCGTGTTCAGTTAGTGTTTTTTAGTGTTTTAGCGTGTTCAGTTAGTGTTTTGGGTGTTTTAGAGAATGTTTAGTTAATGTTTTGGGTGTTTTAGCGTGTTCAGTTAGTGTTTTGGGTGTTTTAGAGTGTTTGGGGTGTTCTGGGTATTTTAGCATGTTCAGTTAGTGTTTTGGATGTTTTAGCGTGTTCAGTTAATGTATCGGATGTTTTAGCATGTTCAGTTAGTGTATCGGATGTTTTAGCGTGTTCAGTTAGTGTTTCGGATGTTTTAGCGTATTTAGTTAGTATATCGGATGTTTTAGCATGTTCAGTTAGTGTATCGGATGTTTTAACATGTTCAGTTAGTGTTTCGGATGTTTTAGCGTGTTTGGGGTGTTCTGGGTATTTTAGCGTGTTCAGTTAGTGTTTTGGATGTTTTAGCGTGTTCAGTTAATGTATCGGATGTTTTAGCATGTTCAGTTAGTGTATCGGATGTTTTAGCGTGTTCAGTTAGTGTTTCGGATGTTTTAGCGTGTTCAGTTAGTGTTTAGGATGTTTTAGCATGTTCAGTTAGTGTATCGGATGTTTTAGCATGTTCAGTTAGTGTATCGGATGTTTTAGCATGTTCAGTTAGTGTATCGGATGTTTTAGCGTGTTCAGTTAGTGTATCGGATGTTTTAGCATGTTCAGTTAGTGTATCGGATGTTTTAGCATGTTCAGTTAGTGTATCGGATGTTTTAGCATGTTCAGTTAGTGTATCGGATGTTTTAGCATGTTCAGTTAGTGTATCGGATGTTTTAGCGTGTTCAGTTAGTGTATCAGATGTTTTTGCGTGTTCAGTTAGTGTATCGGATGTTTTAGCATGTTCAGTTAGTGTATCGGATGTTTTAGCATGTTCAGTTAGTGTATCGGATGTTTTAGCGTGTTCAGTTAGTGTTTAGGATGTTTTAGCGTGTTCAGTTAGTGTATCGGATGTTTTAGCGTGTTCAGGTAGTGTTTCGGATGTTTTAGCGTGTTCAGTTAGTTTATCGGATGTTTAAGCATGTTCAGTTATTGTTTCGGATGTTTTAGGGTGTTCAGTTAGTGTATCGGATGTTTTAGCGTGTTCAGTTAGTGTTTGGGATGTTTTAGCATGTTCAGTTAGTGTATCGGATGTTTTAGCGTGTTCAGTTAGTGTTTTGGATGTTTTAGCATGTTCAGTTAGTATATCGGATGTTTTAGCGTGTTTGGGGTGTTCTGGGTATTTTAGCGTGTTCAGTTAGTGTTTCGGATGTTTTAGCGTGTTTGGGGTGTTCTGGGTATTTTAGCATGTTCAGTTAGTGTTTTGGGTGTTTTATCATGTTCAGTTAGTGTTTTGGGTGTTTTAGCGTGTTCAGTTAGTGTTTTGGGTGTTTTAGCGTGTTTGGGGTGTTCTGGGTATTTTAGCATGTTCAGTTAGTGTTTCGGATGTTTTAGCGTGTTCAGTTAGTGTTTCGGATGTTTTAGCGTGTTCAGTTAGTGTATCGGATGTTTTAGCGTGTTCAGTTAGTGTTTCGGATGTTTTAGCATGTTCAGTTAGTGTATCGGATGTTTTAGCATGTTCAGTTAGTGGCTAGGATATTTTAGCGTATTCAGTTAGTGTATCAGATGTTTTTGCGTGTTCAGTTAGTGTTTCGGATGTTTTAGCATGTTTAGTTAGTGTATCGGATGTTTTAGCTTGTTCAGTTAGTGTATCGGATGTTTTAGCGTGTTCAGTTAGTGTTTTAGGTGTTTTAGCGGGTTTGGGGTGTTCTGGGTATTTTAGCATGTTCAGTTAGTGTTTCGGATGTTTTAGCGTGTTCAGTTAGTGTTTCGGATGTTTTAGCATGTTCAGTTAGTGTATCGGCTGTTTTAGCGTGTTCAGATAGTGTTTCGGATGTTTTAGCATGTTCAGTTAGTGTTTCGGATGTTTTAGCATGTTCAGTTAGTGTATCGGCTGTTTTAGCGTGTTCAGATAGTGTTTCGGATGTTTTAGCATGTTCAGTTAGTGTTTCGGATGTTTTAGCGTGTTCAGTTAGTGTTTCGGATGTTTTAGCATGTTTGGGGTGTTCTGGGTATTTTAGCGTGTTCAGTTAGTGTTTTGGGTGTTTTAGCGTTTTTGGGGTGTTCTGGGTATTTTAGCATGTTCAGTTAGTGTTTCGGATGTTTTAGCATGTTTGGGGTGTTCTGGGTATTTTAGCATGTTCAGTTAGTGTTTTGGGTGTTTTAGCGTGTTCAGTTAGTGTTTTAGGTGTTTTAGCGGGTTTGGGGTGTTCTGGGTATTTTAGCATGTTCAGTTAATGTTTCGGATGTTTTAGCATGTTTGGGGTGTTCTGGGTATTTTAGCATGTTCAGTTAGTGTTTTGGATGTTTTAGCATGTTCAGTTAGTGTTTCGGATGTTTTAGCGTGTTCAGTTAGTGTATCGGATGTTTTAGCGTGTTCAGTTAGTGTTTCAGATGTTTTAGCATGTTCAGTTAGTGTATCGGATGTTTTAGCATGTTCAGTTAGTGGCTAGGATATTTTAGCGTATTCAGTTAGTGTATCAGATGTTTTTGCGTGTTCAGTTAGTGTTTCGGATGTTTTAGCATGTTTAGTTAGTGTATCGGATGTTTTAGCTTGTTCAGTTAGTGTATCGGATGTTTTAGCATGTTTAGTTAGTGTATCGGCTGTTTTAGCGTGTTCAGTTAGTGTTTCGGATGTTTTAGCATGTTCAGTTAGTGTATCGGCTGTTTTAGCGTGTTCAGATAGTGTTTCGGATGTTTTAGCGTGTTCAGATAGTGTTTTGGATGTTTTAGCATGTTCAGTTAGTGTATCGGCTGTTTTAGCGTGTTCAGATAGTGTTTCGGATGTTTTAGCATGTTCAGTTAGTGTTTCGGATGTTTTAGCGTGTTCAGTTAGTGTTTCGGATGTTTTAGCATGTTTGGGGTGTTCTGGGTATTTTAGCGTGTTCAGTTAGTGTTTTGGGTGTTTTAGCGTTTTTGGGGTGTTCTGGGTATTTTAGCATGTTCAGTTAGTGTTTCGGATGTTTTAGCATGTTTGGGGTGTTCTGGGTATTTTAGCATGTTCAGTTAGTGTTTTGGGTGTTTTAGCGTGTTCAGTTAGTGTTTTAGGTGTTTTAGCGGGTTTGGGGTGTTCTGGGTATTTTAGCATGTTCAGTTAATGTTTCGGATGTTTTAGCATGTTTGGGGTGTTCTGGGTATTTTAGCATGTTCAGTTAGTGTATCGGCTGTTTTAGCGTGTTCAGATAGTGTTTCGGATGTTTTAGCATGTTCAGTTAGTGTTTCGGATGTTTTAGCGTGTTCAGTTAGTGTTTCGGATGTTTTAGCATGTTTGGGGTGTTCTGGGTATTTTAGCGTGTTCAGTTAGTGTTTTGGGTGTTTTAGCGTTTTTGGGGTGTTCTGGGTATTTTAGCATGTTCAGTTAGTGTTTCGGATGTTTTAGCATGTTTGGGGTGTTCTGGGTATTTTAGCATGTTCAGTTAGTGTTTTGGGTGTTTTAGCGTGTTCAGTTAGTGTTTTAGGTGTTTTAGCGGGTTTGGGGTGTTCTGGGTATTTTAGCATGTTCAGTTAATGTTTCGGATGTTTTAGCATGTTTGGGGTGTTCTGGGTATTTTAGCATGTTCAGTTAGTGTTTTGGATGTTTTAGCATGTTCAGTTAGTGTTTCGGATGTTTTAGCGTGTTCAGTTAGTGTATCGGATGTTTTAGCGTGTTCAGTTAGTGTTTCAGATGTTTTAGCATGTTCAGTTAGTGTATCGGATGTTTTAGCATGTTCAGTTAGTGGCTAGGATATTTTAGCGTATTCAGTTAGTGTATCAGATGTTTTTGCGTGTTCAGTTAGTGTTTCGGATGTTTTAGCATGTTTAGTTAGTGTATCGGATGTTTTAGCTTGTTCAGTTAGTGTATCGGATGTTTTAGCGTGTTCAGTTAGTGTTTCGGATGTTTTAACGTGTTCAGTTAGTGTTTCGGATGTTTTAGCATGTTCAGTTAGTGTATCGGCTGTTTTAGCGTGTTCAGATAGTGTTTCGGATGTTTTAGCGTGTTCAGATAGTGTTTTGGATGTTTTAGCATGTTCAGTTAGTGTATCGGCTGTTTTAGCGTGTTCAGATAGTGTTTCGGATGTTTTAGCATGTTCAGTTAGTGTTTCGGATGTTTTAGCGTGTTCAGTTAGTGTTTCGGATGTTTTAGCATGTTTGGGGGTGTTCTGGGTATTTTAGCATGTTCAGTTAGTGTTTTGGGTGTTTTAGCGTTTTTGGGGTGTTCTGGGTATTTTAGCATGTTCAGTTAGTGTTTCGGATGTTTTAGCATGTTTGGGGTGTTCTGGGTATTTTAGCATGTTCAGTTAGTGTTTTGGGTGTTTTAGCGTGTTCAGTTAGTGTTTTAGGTGTTTTAGCGGGTTTGGGGTGTTCTGGGTATTTTAGCATGTTCAGTTAATGTTTCGGATGTTTTAGCATGTTTGGGGTGTTCTGGGTATTTTAGCATGTTCAGTTAGTGTTTTGGATGTTTTAGCATGTTCAGTTAGTGTTTCGGATGTTTTAGCGTGTTCAGTTAGTGTTTCAGATGTTTTGGCGTGTTCAGTTAGTGTTTTGGGTGTTTTAGCGTGTTTGGGGTGTTCTGGGTATTTTAGCATGTTCAGTTAGTGTTTCGGATGTTTTAGCGTGTTCAGTTAGTGTTTTAGGTGTTTTAGCGTGTTTGGGGTGTTCTGGGTATTTTAGCATGTTCAGTTAGTGTTTTGTTTTTTTTAGCCTGTTCAGTTAGTGTTTCAGATGTTTTAGCGTGTTCAGTAAGTGTTTCGGATGTTTTAACATGTTCAGTTAGTGTTTCGGATGTTTTAACATGTTCAGTTAGTGTTTCGGATGTTTTAGGGTGTTTGGGTTGTTCTGGCTATTTTAGCGTGTTCAGTTAGTGTTTTGGGTGTTGTAGCATGTTTGGGGTGCTCTGGGTATTTTAGCATGTTCAGTTAGTGTTTTGGATGTTTTAGCATGTTCAGTTAGTGTTTTGGATGTTTTAGCATGTTCAGTTAGTGTTTCGGATGTTTTAGCATGTTTGGGGTGTTCTGGGTATTTTAGCATGTTCAGTTAGTGTTTCGGATGTTTTAGCATGTTCAGGTAGTGTTTTGGATGTTTTAGCGTGTTCAGTTAGTGTTTTGGATGTTTTAGCATGTTCAGTTAGTGTTTTCCGGATGTTTTAACATGTTCAGTTAGTGTTTCGGATGTTTTAGCATGTTTGGGGTGTTCTGGGTATTTTAGCATGTTCAGTTAGTGTTTCGGATGTTTTAGCATGTTCAGGTAGTGTTTTGGATGTTTTAGCGTATTCAGTTAGTGTATCGGATGTTTTAGCATGTTCAGTTAGTGTTTCGGATGTTTTAGCGTGTTCAGTTAGTGTTTTGGATGTTTTAGCGTATTTAGTTAGTATATCGGATGTTTTAGCATGTTCAGTTAGTGTATCGGATGTTTTAGCGTGTTCAGTTAGTGTTTCGGATGTTTTAGCATGTTCAGTTAGTGTTTCGGATGTTTTAGCATGTTCAGTTAGTGTATCGGAAGTTTTAGCGTATTCAGTTAGTGTTTCGAATGTTTTAGCATGTTTGGGGTGTTCTGGGTATTTTAGCATGTTCAGTTAGTGTTTTGGATGTTTTAGCGTGTTCAGTTAGTGTTTCGGATGTTTTAGCATGTTTGGTGTGTTCTGGGTGTTTTAGCGTGTTCAGTTAGTGTATCGGATGTTTTAGCGTGTTCAGATAGTGTTTCGGATGTTTTAGCGTGTTCAGATAGTGTTTTGGATGTTTTAGCATGTTTGGTGTGTTCTGGGTGTTTTAGCATGTTCAGTTAGTGTTTCGGATGTTTTAGCATGTTTGGTGTGTTCTGGGTGTTTTAGCGTGTTCAGTTAGTGTTTCGGATGTTTTAGCATGTTTGGGGTGTTCTGGGTGTTTTAGCATGTTCAGTTAGTGTTTCGGATATTTTAACATGTTCAGTTAGTGTTTCGGATGTTTTAGCATGTTTGGGGTGTTCTGGGTATTTTCGCATGTTCAGTTAGTGTTTCGGATGTTTTAGCATGTTTGGGGATTTCTGGGTATTTTAGCGTGTTCAGTTAGTGTTTTGGATCTTAGTGTGTTCAGTTAGCGTTTTTGGTTGTTCTGGGTGTATTGTTTTGTTTTCTGGGTGTATTGTTTTGTTTAGCGTGTTTGGTTAGTGTTTTGGGTGCTCTGGGTGTTTAAGTCTGATCAAGTAGTGTTTTGGTTATTATGGGTGTTTTTGCATGCTAAGTGAGTGTTTTGGATGTTTTAGGTGTTTTAGCATGTTGTGGGTGTTTTAGGGTGTTGTGGGGATTTTAGCGTGTTCAGTTAGTGTTTTTGGATGTTCTGTGTTTTTAGTGGGTTCTGGGTATTTTAATGTGTTTTAGTGTGTCGTGGATGTTTAAGTGTGTTCTCTGTGTTTTAGCGTGTTTAGTGGGTGTTTTCACGTGTTCATTGGGTGTTTTGGGGTGTTCTTGTCACAATGAAGACGGGAGGATTCAGTTGCGGAAAAGAGAGAGTTTATTACAAGCAGTAATACAAGGAGTGAAACTATAGTGGAGCTCTTCGCTGGCAGAGGCGGGTAGCGCAGGGAAGCAATGGGCAGACGAGTCTCCGGCGATCGGAGTCCAGGAAAGCAGCAGGGCTCAGGAATCGAGTCCAGGAAGGCAGGGCTCAGGAATCGCGGAACCAGGAATCAGAACGGACCGTAAACGACCGCAAACACTGCAAGGATCTGACAAGGGAGACAGCGTGACAGGAACTGATATAGCCCACGGTAATAACTCTCAGCTGGAGTGAATCAGCCTCAATCACACACACCCACAGACACCTGCTCACACATACGCACACGCACACATACAAGACACGGTGAGGATGGGACCGGGAACCCATAAACCGTGACAGTTCTGGGTGGTTGCCAGTGACTTGAAATCTTGAGATTAGACATTTGTGTGAAAAGGCAATTATTTAATCAGCCTCATATGTGCGTATCATTATATCTGCAAATACATTAGCACATCGGCTCAGCACAGGTACACATCTGTCGTTCTGTATGAGAATGGCCGTTAAACTCCTCAGTGATATTAAACAATTCCATCACTGGGTGTTGATGTTTTACCTCAAAACTTGTAACCCAGACCATTGGATGCATTAAGACGTGTTTTTCGCTCGCACCTATATAGCATTTAAGCATAAGGCTGTGACGGTCCTATTTACAGTTGTTTTCAATCTGTAGTCACATTTTCAACACTCTCAACATCCGTCTGTTGTGTCCATACCATTAGCACAATTTGTGTTGTTTTCATGCAATATACAGTCAATTACCATGTTTCTAAAATGCGTATATTTTCTTTTCCTACAAGCTTACCCAAAACCATTGAAGGATCACAAATGTTATTCTATGTTGGATTTGAATTCACGTCCTGACTAAGAGGTGTCGGGCAAGGCAAAGGTGCTTGAGATTGTTTCCTGACCATTTGGGCTTGGGACAGCTGTGCCTTTTGTAATGGTAAGATCAAGGAGTTAGACTACTGAGAGATTCAACCTTTGTTAGGTTTATTGGACCACGGGAAGGTTCCTGTAATTAACTAACGCCTCCCTCAGATGTTTGCTTTGTTTGATGTTTGTCTCCACCTCTAAGAATCCCTCCTCCAAAAATACCTATAAGATACCCTGTAAAAATGACTTAAGATGAGATTTCGATGACTACAGATAACAACACATGTCATAGAATAAAGAAATTCTGCTGACAATCCAATCCGAAGTCTCCTGGTCTTCTCTTCTGAGTTTTCTACACTTTAGAAGAACACAGTTTTCAACAGATGGTGCCGTGACCCGGATAGAGTTCCAGCTTCCTCACCTGAAAAAACTTCAAGCTCAAACAAAGATCTGCATCTTTTGGAATCCAGCGAAACTTCAAGCTGAAAAGATTCCCAGACTGATTTTTTCTCTCAACCAAGGGTTGTGGTGAGTGCTGTCTCTAATCCAAAAGAACCTAAGACCAGTGTATCCTCTGTGCCGTCAGAGAAGAGTTAACATACATCTGTAGGGTTTGTTTAACTAAATGTATCCTCTGTTCTGTTAGGCAGGGAAGTTTATCCTCTGTTAGGCAGGGAAGTTTATCCTCTGTTACAAGCAGGGAAGAGTGTTATCCTCTAAAGTTTTTATTTTAGAGATGAAAGTATCCTCTGTTCTTTCAGGCAGGGAAGATTTTGGGCATTACGTGCTAAAAATTAGTTACCCTCTGTTTCAGGCAGGGAAGGTTAGCATTTCGTGCTAATAATTTAGTTTTATCCTCTGTTTCTTGTAGGCAGGGAAGTTAAGTGTGAAGTGTTGGTAATTTGGAAATTTAACAATAGTTAAGTTCTTTTTTTACAAGTGTACCCTCTGTTGATCAGAGAAGTGTTTGTTTTGTTTGTGTGGTACAGAAGAAACTTGCAAAATGGTCAGAAGGAATGCTAGGCTGATTCCAACCACAGAAAAGAGTGGTCTTGCGACTCCTTTGTGGTCAGATAGCGAATTCAAATCACTTTTAGGAGTGCAAATGAACATAATAGTCACTGAGAAAGTTAGACAAGAACTAACTCAGAAATATGAGATCCATCCAGACAAGACTTGGTCTGTAGATGAGTGTAAAAAGGTACTGGGAGCATGTATTCGCAAGAACAATGTGAAAGGCATTATCTGCTGCCACAGAGAATTTGGTTTAGCGCTCGCCACACAACAGTCTCAGCGTAACTCAGAGCTAGAGAAACAGAACAATGAGCTCCGTGCTAGAATATACACTTTGACCAAGAAATTGAACCTCAAGAAAGAGGCAAAAACTGATGTGGAAGTAAGGCAGCCTGATAACATTTACCCTGATTTACAAGCGTTTTTTGAAACAGATGTAGCTCTCCAATCAGTAACTGATGTGCCTGTAAATTCCTTCAATGTGTGTGGGGCTAGGAGAAGATCTCAGGGGATCGAGGAAACTGATAGTGTTCCTCTCAATTCTTCTGTGGTGCAAATACAAACTGTTGCCAAAGCTTTAGGTCCTAAAGATATAGAGAGACTATCTCAAAGTTTACCAGCAGCACGCACACATTTTTCTGAATTTAGAAGAACATTGATCAGTAAAATGCGTCTTTATGACATGTCGTTGACAGAAGTCACGCAGCTGATGTCACAAATACTAACTGAATCTGAATTCAACAGTTTTGAATCTGCTGTCGCTTCTGAACTGCGAAATGCCAGTAAGGGTGATTTAAGAGAAGGTATTTTGAAAATCCTAAAGAATATTTTAGGACCCAAAATAGATTGGTCTAGAATTACTACCTGTGTGCAAAGGAAAGAAGAAACTGTGAGTGAATATACTGAGAGATTTTGTCAGTCAGCTGTAATCTACAGTGGAATTGTTGATGACTCTGAAAGTGTGCTAGATGACAAGGGACCCTTGGTTCGTATCTGGTCAGATGGCCTTGTAGCCGAATACAGAAAAGCTTTACCATTCTTAGATCTAACTTGGTCTAACAGAACTCTCAGAAGTAACCTAGACAGGTTAGCTACATGGGAAAGAGACGCTGATGTCAAGGCAAAAGTAAGAGTAGCAGCAGCTACGTTTAACACAACGAAACAAGACAATAGATGGTCTAAAAGAGAAAGCAAATGCAAATACTGTGAAAAATTTGGACATTGGGAGAAAGAGTGTTGGAAGAAGTTGCAAGATAGTAAAAGAAATGCTATGCATAATTCTGCTCCTTCTCAGCCTGCACACAACCCTGAAGTAGTTCCGCCAGTGACCACTGAAACTGTAGGACAGCTAGTTCAGGCTCTTCTAAGAGCACAACAAGACCAGAAAAAAAACTAATTATTGGGGCTGTGAGTAGCTACCTTTCCCCTGTAATCCAACACAATGACCAAAGAATTTTTGTGAAAGGTAGCATAAAAGAGAAAGAGATTGATTTTTTGCTAGATACAGGTGCAGAAATTACAGTAATTCCTACAAAATTGGCACAAGGTTTAAACATCCCATACAAGAAAACCAAACTTTGTTTAACTGGTGTAATAGGTGAAGATTCTGTTTTATATGAAACTCCGCCCATAGAGGTACAATTTGGCCCAAAAACTCTGACTACAAAATTACTATGCGCTCCATTAAATACAGGTGCAATTTTAGGCATGGATCTTCTGAGACAAATAAATCTAACTTTAGACATGTCCTCAGAATCTACTAGCGTAAAAATTTCCTCAGCACAGATTTCTACCAATAATGCAACCCCTCCCGAGTATGCTTTCTTACAGAATCATCCAATTTGGGCTAAAGACAAGGATGATTGTGGGTTGTTGACAGGGGTAGAACCAGTTAAATTGACAGGAACTCCACCTCCGGTCACCAAACAATATCCGATTAATAAGGAAGCTATACAGGGAATCAAACTTATTGTAGAAAATTTGCTGATGCAAGGAGTGCTAGTTAAAACCAACAGTCCATGTAATTCACCCATATGGCCCATCAAGAAATCTAATGGGACATGGAGACTTACAATAGACTACAGAGTAGCCAATAAACATATTGAAACAATCACCCCCCTAGTGGCAGATCCATCTACAATTTGTAATGGCTTACCATTAGATTGTAAGATTTTTTCAGTAATTGATATGTCTAATGGATTCTTTTCTGTACCGTTGCACTCTGACAGCCAGCCATGGTTAGCTTTCACAGTTGACTATGAACAATACCAGTGGACACGATTGCCACAGGGATTTCAAAACTCCCCAACCATATATCATCAGGCTGTCAGACGTGATTTGTGTGACCCAGAATGTCCGGTAAAACAGTCCACTATGATCCAATATGTCGATGATATTTTGATTGCCTCAACAGATCATGAGGTACATCAAACTGAATTGGCATCATTGTTGGACTATTTGCATAAAAAAGGACACAAATGCAGCTTTCACAAAGCTCAAGTTGCTAAAAAGCAAGTCACATTTCTGGGTCAAACAATTGGTGCAGGAAATAGATCCATTACACAGGATCGAGCGGCTTCAGTCAAAGCCATACCTCCGCCTAATACCATTAAAACACTCCGCTCATTTTTAGGAACAACAGGTTATTGTAGACCTTGGATTGAAGACTATGCCTCGATTGCTCAGCCTCTCTATGATTTGTTGAAAGGCCATGGTAAAGATTCAGATACTGTTTGTATGGAAGAACTTCATCTCAAAGCTTTTAATGATTTGAAGAGAGCACTATGTCAAGCACCAGCATTAGGAATTGCCCAATCTGATAGACCCTTTGTGCTTTATGTCCATGAACACTTAGGCTTTATGACTGCATGTCTAATGCAAGATCATGGGGGCAGCTTACGCCCAATTCATTACTATTCCGGTAAACTTGACATAGTCGCTCAAGGTATGGGCCCATGCCTCAGAGCAGTACAGGCAGTTCATCTAGCGCTTCAGGCTTCATCAGGAATGGTGTTAGGTCAGACTGTAAACGTAAAATGCCCTCACACAGTGTCCGCACTAATGAATCAAGCAAAAGTCACTTCTGTCACCTCCTCCCGTTGGGGAAATTGGTTAGCAACTCTCACAGCCCCGAATATTGTTATACAGCGTGCACCAGTCACGAACCCATCCTCATGTATGATGTCTGCAATGACTGAATTTGTGTTAGAGGATGAAGGCGAAATGACTCATGATTGTGTTACGCTTACATATGCAGCGACAAGTGAAATAGCAGAAACTCCCATAGAGAACGCAGAATTGGAGTTGTTTGTTGATGGATCAGCTCAAGTTATTGAAGGTAACAGACGAGCAGGATATGCAGTAACTTCCACCACTGAAGTAGTTGCTTCAGGTCGTCTTCCAGATAATTTTTCAGCTCAAGCTGCAGAACTAGTAGCCTTAACTAGAGCATGCACGCTAGCTTCAGGATCGGTTGCAAATATCTACACAGATTGCATTGACTCAGATCAAGGTACCCACTTCACAGGACAGGTAGTCAAGGAAGTGTCTAGAATTGTTCCTCCCCCTGCAGGGATAGGATAGGGCAGACACAAGAACCAGTGAGGAGCCCAGGGAAGAACCGAAAGCAACAGGCTTCGGGGGCCAACCCTGCGGTGAAGATTTCCTCATAGGCCTTTCCCCTCCATTAGTCCATCCTTTCCTCACTGTTCTTTAGGTGTCGCAGGAATTGAGAAATAGGGAAAGAAGGAACAACCATAGCAGACTATATTTTGAACAGAGGATACAACCCTAATGTATGCAGACTCTACAAATACTGCTCTGTGCCGTTAGTTCTCTCTTGTTTGTGTTTCTTTCTTCCTCTGTGCAGATACCATTTGATGGCTGTCCTGAGATCCATATGCACCACCCTTCTCACCTGCGGATAAAGCCACAACCTCTAGAAAACAACTAGACCCATCGCCGAGCCAACTATCACACAAGAAAGAGAAAAGAAAGAAGAAGAAAAAGAATAAAAATACACAACGCAGAGACTATTACCCGTAAAATCTTCACGGACCCTAATTGCATGTTTTGTTTCTGTGTCAGCATGCAATTACATATAAGCAACACAGAACATGTACAATGTGCCTGTAACGATTACAAGTTACAAGAATTAACTTTTAAGTGTCTAAATTTGTATTTTTGTGAGAGTTATTAGAACTCTCAAAGAGGGGATTGAAGGATCACAAATGTTATTCTATGTTGGATTTGAATTCACGTCCTGACTAAGAGGTGTCGGGCAAGGCAAAGGTGCTTGAGATTGTTTCCTGACCATTTGGGCTTGGGACAGCTGTGCCTTTTGTAATGGTAAGATCAAGGAGTTAGACTACTGAGAGATTCAACCTTTGTTAGGTTTATTGGACCACGGGAAGGTTCCTGTAATTAACTAACGCCTCCCTCAGATGTTTGCTTTGTTTGATGTTTGTCTCCACCTCTAAGAATCCCTCCTCCAAAAATACCTATAAGATACCCTGTAAAAATGACTTAAGATGAGATTTCGATGACTACAGATAACAACACATGTCATAGAATAAAGAAATTCTGCTGACAATCCAATCCGAAGTCTCCTGGTCTTCTCTTCTGAGTTTTCTACACTTTAGAAGAACACAGTTTTCAACACCATCATTTTGACAGTCACTATGATGGACTAAATGTTTCTGTTGGATAGAAACTGGTGCTAATGACTCGATTTTGAATCGGGCTTGCTTTGTTTTTATAGAGTTAGTATATGTAGAAAAATGTATTCAGCATTTTTAAATGTAGGGTTTGTATTTATTTAACAAAATGTGGTTTTGCCAGCAAATTAACTATTTGGCTAATTGTGTGATGTTGGTGTGTTGCTGTGTTAAGAGTTTAGAAAAAGTACTTTAAGTATTGGTAAACGCTTATTAGCAATAGAAAAAAACTGTACGCACCTCATCGGGTCATCAGCAACCCAGAAGAATGAGATTCAATCTGCAGTGCTTGTTTAGCAGATCTTTAGATTAGATCGTTAATCAGTACATCAGACATACTCAGAGTCTGAAATATGAGAAAACTGAAGTAATGATGCTAAAAGAATCAGCTTTGTATCACAGAAAGAAATCACACTGCATAATATGAAGAGTTTATTTGCAAAAACGGATCACTCTGTTTTGTTGTTAGTTCAAATTTATTAATTTTTTTATTATGTTATCATGTTTTTTATTATGCTAGTTAACTGTATTTTTCAGATATTTTTTAACCAAATCAAAATAACCCAACTGCAGTTTAATTGAACTTAATTGGAATGCACAATGATTAAAAAGTGTTTTTTGACCATTGTTAAAAAATGAGTTATCTGTTATTGCAAACAAACTCTTCATATATTTTACAATGTGGTGTAAACAATTATTTAAATACATATTTCTCAATTTTACAGTTTTTTATACAAAAATGACTGGTAGTGTGTGTGTGTGTATGTATGTGTAATTATCACAGCTCTCTGATGTGTGTTGTATTGACTAACTCTTGTTAACTAGTGACGCTGGTGTGTTTCAGTTCCGTCTGGTCATTATTTGTGTTTCCAGGGTTCTTAATTACTGTGACCTAATCGAGGACAATATTGAGTAATTATCCTGACCGCAGAGCAGCACAAAATCGAAGAAGCTATTTAGAAATTATAAAAAAACTGAAATGTGGCATTCCTGTGTGTGTGTGTGTGTGTGTGTGTGTGTGTGTGTGTGTGTGTGTGTGTGTGTGTGTGTGTGTGTGTGTGTGTGTGTGTGTGTGTGAGAGAGAGAGAGAGAGAGAGTGTGTCTCTCTCTCTGTGTGTGTGTGTGTGTGTGTGTGTGTGTGTGTGTGTGTGTGTGTGTGTGTGTGTGTGTGTGTGTGTGTGTGTGTGAGAGAGAGAGAGAGTGTGTCTCTCTCTCTGTGTGTCTGTGTCTGTGTGTGTGTGTGTGTGTGTGTGTGTGTGTGTTCAAGGTTTCTTTATTTGTCACATAATAAATTATACAGGGTATAATCAGAAGTGAAATGTAAAATGTGTGTGTGTGTGAGAGAGAGAGAGAGAGAGAGTGTGTCGTATGGGTCTCTCTCTCTCTTTGTTTGTGTGTGTGTGTGTGTGTGTGTGTCTCTCTCTCTGTGTGTGTGTGTGTGTGTGTGTGTGTGTGTGTCTGTCTCTCTCTCTGTGTGTGTGTGTGTGTGTGTGTGTGCTTATGTCTCTCTCTCTCTCTCTCTCTCTCAATTCAATTCAATTCAGAAAGCTTTATTGGCATGACAAAAACATATATTTTGTATTGCCAAAGCATTAAAACAACATAGAAAATGATTTACAATATCTGAACATTTAGTAAAGCCTAGAGAAGATAATAGCAACAATGAAACTAAATAAAAAGGCAATATTATATAAACACGACTAGATATAGCAAATCATAAATAAAAATAATATAATTAGTAAAATAAAATAAATAAATAATTATAATAAATAAAAGATAATAATACAGAAATCATATAACAACTGAACTTAGTCATGTGAACATTATATACATTATATACATTAGCTAGATGTGTGTAGGTCTAATGTGTGTGTTTGGGCTGTGTGTGTTTGTGTGTGTGTGTGTGTGTGTGTGTGTGTGTGTGTGTGTGTGTGTGTGTGTGTGTGTGTGTGTGTGTGTGTGTGTGTGTGTTTGGTTG
>QVTF01021228.1:2500-77653 GCA_003573665.1 Oxygymnocypris stewartii
GGGGTTTTGTGGTCCAGGGTCACATATAATACTTTTTTTTTGCATATGCACAAATATAAATAAAGACATTCAACTTTAATATAATATATGTATAATTGTATTATTTTATCTTTATTTAATATTTTATAGTTGTATTAATAATATATGATTTTTTCTCCCCAAATGTGTTAATACTTTTGCACATTTTAGGGCATAAACAGTTTATGGTAATAGTATATGCTAAGTATATAAATATATCACATTACATATTAAGTATATAAATATATAAAGTAATATATTTAAACAATGTGTGTGTATATACATGAAGTATTACAAATAAATACATTATAAATATAAAATATACATATATTGTATTCAAATATAATTCTATGATTATTATTATTATTATACATACTGCTGTATTCTAGATTATTATCCTATTTTATTTATTTATTTGGTATATAATACAGCTTACAGATATGAAATATCTACGTTTACTTAACTTGCAGCGTAGCTAACTACTGTTTTAAATGGGTAGCTTTATAGTACGTATACTCGAAGTTATGAGAAGCTTGTTACTTGGCAAGCTAGTTTAAAGTAGCTTCTCCGACACTGCAATAAAACAGATTTTCACTTTAAAAAAGACGTTCCTGCAAAGGCCCAGCAGGCCGACTGTGATTTCATTAACTTTGCAGCGCATCCCAAAAGCGAGGCTCTCCGTTTCATCTCTCTGCGTCTGGTCTTCGCCTCCCTCCCTCCCCTCTCCGTCTGGCCGTGATGAATCACCTCTCCTTTCTTTCATTCTCCCAGCGTTTTTCTTTTCCACATCCCTTTCTTTTCACGGGCATGGACGGAAATTCCCCGTAGGTCTAGCAGAGCCGGGTCCCAGGAGGAGCTGTCAGAGCCGTAATGGATGGTGTTTTGATAACAGCGAGTTCGACCCTGGAGAGACCCCGGGGGGGGGGGAGGGAACCCCAGCAGATCCATCCTCACACAACATGCCCGTGCAGTTGGGCTAAATGAGGTCTGTCGCGCCCCGCCCCGCCCCCACCGCGGCCCTCCGCTCCTCATTTTTTGAGGACTGACACTAATTGCGGCGCCCTCATTACAACCAAATGCTCCGGCGTTTCAAAGGAAAACTACGTCTGTGGAGAAAACCGGCTTAAACAGTAGCATGAACAGCCTAGAAAGAATAAATAAAGCCATAAACCAAAGCCACTGTTACAGGGGGGTGTTAAATAAGTGAAATCCCTGTATTCACAACTCTCTTATAGTGGCTTTGACTGAGACGTAAAAGAAAACGTTCACCCTCAGAATACAAATGACGTCATTGCACAACCCTGCCTCATATTTGAAATGAAAATGAATGAAATCCAGAACTTGTTTCTTATTTTGGCTGCTGATTCAAAAACAGTGCCTATTTTGCTCTTTGCATGTTACACTTTCTTACAAAATATTTGAAATGTGTAGCATTTTTTGCTTTCGACAACCCATTTATAAGGTGAAGAAGTCCTGTATTATCACTTCATCTTTAGAAAAACTGCCATAAAGACAATTTCCAGAAGAAATAAATCTTCATGTATATTTTGTGGGGGAAAAAACGGTTTGTGCTGAAAATGTTTTTGATATTTTTATCTAATTGTTTTATACATTTTATACACAAATTAAAAAAATACACAAACATACACACACGCATGCACGCACGCGGTTGTAGGCTGTATCTATTTGATCAAAAATACTGAAATATTTTTCATTTTGTGAAATATTATTGCAATTTAAAATAACTTAATACACTGTAAAATGTAATTTCTGTGATAAAAAGCTGAATTTTCAGCATCTTTACTCCAGTCTTCAGTCTCACATCACATAATCCTTCAGAAATCATGACAATATGCTGATTTATATGTAATAAATGTTGGAAACAGTTGTGATGCTTAATATTTTTGGGGACTTGTAATATTTTGTTTCAGGATTCTTTGATGAATAAAATGTTAAAAAGAACAGTGTTTATTCAAAACAGAAATTATGTGTTGCACAACTATTCAAACGTTTGGGGTCAGAACATTTTTCTCTTTTTTTATGAATTAATACTTTTAATCAGCAAGGATGTGCTTAATGGATAAAAGTGGTAGTGAAGGCATACTGTTAGAAAATATTTATATTTTGAATAGGAAAGTTCTTTGTATTTGAATTTGAAGTTCTATTAAACTTTTTTTTTATCAAAGAAAAAAGTATCAAAGGTTCCAAAAATCTAATAAGCAGCAGAACAGTTTCAACACTGATTATACATCAGCATATTTTCATGATATCTGAAGATCATGTGACACTGAAGACTGCAGTAATGACGCTGAAAATTCAGCTTTGAAATCACAGGAATAAATTACAGTTTAAAGTATATTAAACCAATTTTAGAAACTGCTAAATATTTCACAATGTTACAGTTTTTTTCTGTATTTTGATCAAATAAATGCACTCTTAAAGGGTGATTTTTCCAATACATTTCTTTTTCAAGATTCAGATCCAAACTTGCAAATGTTTGACACAAAACTTAATGCAGCTCTTTCTCATGCAACAATGAACAAAACAAAAAAAACCTCAGTAAAAGTAGCCGAAATGACTCATGCATTATGAAGAAATGGCAGCAACAGTAAGAACGCAGAAATAATGACGGGGTGAACTATTCCTTTGGTCTGCGCTGCAGCAGAATTAAAGGGTAATCAGCGAGCGGAGGTCTGCGAAATCACATTAACCACTGACAAACACGAATATGAAGATTGAAAATGATCAGAGCCTGGGAAAAGGCCGGGTGGAAAAACATATGAATTATGTTTTGCATGCGCTCTCGTGTTTCTGAACTTCAAACAGGATGCAGTAACGTCTGTGATGGCGCTGTGTGTGTTTGTGTGGCTGCTGGAGCTGAATGGATCGGGCAACTGTACGGGAATAGAGGTTGGGGGCGCGTTCTTTTACACCCACGACCTTTGACCCCCTAATGATCTCAGGGAATGTTGTAATGTCATCTATCTGCATGCTAACCACCTTATTCTGCGCCTCGCGTCTACAACCCACAGTCCGTTTCAATGTTCACCTCCAAATCACTGTGTTAGGTGTTTGTGCGCTGCTACAAAATATCTGTACAGTAATGATTATTGTCGAGTTCATTCATAAGTTGATCATGTATTGGTTACTGTACTTTCTTCTCATATAAACTGACTTCAGCAGGGTTTGGCACTGTTGCTAAATCACACAATAGCCCGAATAAACTCCATAAAACAAGCCATATTGAAATAATTATAAATATATTATCAACACCGCTTGCATTTTATTCACCATCTTGGATAGTTTTTTTCCAGCTTGTGCATATTGGCTCCTCTTTGAAAGATATTTATGATTCTGCCCAATTGGAAAAAATAAAGCATCTAATTTTCTTTGCCGTTCAAAGGGTTCGCATATGTTTGGGATTTGTTGGAAGAAGTCCGTAAAACAGGGGAGAAAAAAACAGTAATTTCTAAAATATTATCACAATTTAAAATAATTATGTTCTATATGAATATATGTTAAAATGTAATTTATTTCTGTGATCAAAGCTGAATATTCAGCATCATTACTCAAGTCTTCAGAGTTACATGATCCTTCAGAAACATCTTTACTGTCACTTTTGAACAATTCATTGCATCTTTACTGAATGAAAGTACTTATTTAATTCATGAATATATATGGCTTTTAAATCCAAATGGAAAAACATATATATTTCCAAATTGTATATTTAAAAAAGTATACAGAAAAGGCCAAAAGTATATTTGTATAAAGTATAAAATATGTTTATGTAAATATATTTCCTACCAATATATATATATATATATTGATAATTTTGTATATTTTTTTCAAATCTATTTTAGAAATAGAAATATTTAAAAGCTATTAAAATGTATATTTTGATTGAAATGTATGCAGAGTGGTTAGCACACGTTTAGCTCGTTCCTGTCCTCTCGTGACTCCAAACGATAATAAAAATACAAAAGAATAAAATAATGAAAGCAAGAAAAAAAACTTCCTTCCTTAAAGTTGGTTGCTCAGGCAGCCTTGTGTTCTGCTGCGTCACATCTGCTGCCAAGAAGGCAACAAACGACCCACTAATTACCCAATCTAAATCACAGCCTTTATGTGGGACGCATATGAGCTAGTGTTTATGAGGCAGTGTGAGCGCCTATTTGTTTGGAAGGAGATTCAACATGTTTCCGAATGAGAGAGAAGGAAATGAGGCTGTAGAAATGTCTGCTCAATTCTCTGAAAGCAATATCACTGATTACATATTCAAAGCTTGAGGGGGGGGAGGGGCTTCGAGTCGTGCCCGCCCACTTTACCATGGAAACCGGTATCACACTTTACACATGACAACAGCAAGGAAACCCTGCCTGTGTTTCATCCAAATATATCGTTACACCGGTCATTAGTGCATCTGTGTGCGTGTGTGTGTGTGTGTGTGCGTTTGTGTGTGTGTGTGAATGTGGCGTTTGTGTGTGTGTGTGTGTGTGTGTGTGTGTGTGTGTGTGTGTGTGTGTGTGTGTGTGTGTGTGTTGGTGTGCATGTGCGTTTGTGTGTGTGTGTGTGTGTGTGTGCGTGTGTTTGCGTGTGTGTGTGTGTGTGTGTATGTTTGTGTGCATGTGTGTGTGCGTGTGCGTGCGTGCGTGCGTGTGTGTGTGTGTGTGTGTGTGTGTGTGTATGTCTGTGTGTGCGTGTGTGTGTGTGCGCGCGTGCGTGGTGTGTGTGTGTATTGTGCGCACTAACTAGTCTCTAGGCAATGTGGAAGCGGCACTGAGCTTGGAATAATGTAGCCGTGCAGGTACAGACACGCCGCGTGAGCTTCTTATCTTCTTCTGTGCATCTGTAAGCTGTTTTATAGGTTTATATGTGGGCATTGATGACCTTCAGATTAAGTTTACTAATAAAGAAACTTTAGGTTACATGATAACTATAACTAGTAATGCACATTCACACATGCACATTCATATATTAATTGCACATTTATTAATCTTAACATAAACTGAACGTTAATATGTCTGAAAACCATAATTCTGTCATTTACATTTATATTGCATACAGTAGAATGAGTTTTGGCTTTATTTCAGCACAGTCTGGTTTGGCTTTTACTCTATGGGAAAGTAAATGAAGATTATAAGAGCTTGATATTGGGAAAGCAGAGAGGTGTTTTACCGTGAGGTGCTGGAACAGCCATGCTCTCATGATGTTGGTTGCCACTTTGGGAAAAATCCCTCTTTCTTGTGGTTCTTCCTCTCTTTATCAGGGTCTTCCTCCTCTCCAGTACTCGGAGACGCGACACTCTGATCCAGAAAGTCACCTGGGGGAAAAAAAGCAATTACACCGCGTTAACAGATGTGAGATAATATTCTTTGTATTTGCATTGGCTATATTTGTTTTCATTTCTTTGCGATATGCTTTTAAATATTTTAGACATCATTTAAAAGGGGTTATAACATTTCAAAGACCTTCTAATAAATGCAAAAGCATATTTAGTTTGGTGTTTATTTTTCACTAATAAAGTACATCACAAGAACTTTATACATTTTCATGAATCGTAATTTGTTACTTTCATCACAACAGTCTGATAACATTACTTTTTAATTATGCTCTAAATACATCATTACAACTATAATTATTTGAACTTCTGTTCGATATGGTTTCAACATCTCTGATGTGTTTTGTTAGCAGTGAGTTTTATTGAAGGTGTCATATCTAGAGGAGTCAAATTCTCCTTTTGCACTGTAACACAAAGTTACTTTTTAAATCTATAAATGTCCTCCCTTGAGAAAATGACCCTTTATTAGGAATAATCACCTTGTTACAACTTTCTGATGTCAGACAGAAAAAAACTGAATTGTAAAAGTGTTAACATGCAGCTGTTACCTTAAAGAGCATTTCTATATAGTTCAAGTTGTGTTGGTATAAATGAATGTAGGACGATTCAGTGATGTTCAATAATATGAGACAATTATCTAATTTCACATGCAAAGTGAAAATAAAACGCACTATAAAAAAGTATGACATGGACTTTTCAAATTTAATATAAAACTAAAAAATAGATATTACTGTGTTTACAGTATTACAATTCTTTAACCATTAATAATATTTAAAAGCATATCATTAAAAACAAAAACCTTTTATATGTAAGCATCAGAAAGAGGGAACAAAATATCATGAAAATAAAATTATAGCTATTTTTTTAAACAAATTTGACAAAAAAATGCATGGCATGGGCCTTTTATATTAGGTCTACAAAAAAAAATGATAACAAAGTTTACAGTTTAAAAAGTCTTAACCATTAATAATCTTAAAAGCATACTGGTTCTTTAGTTTTATGTATCATGAAAATTAACTTGAGTTGTTTTTAGGAAACAAAGTGGACATAAATCATTTAAACAGTTTGACATGACTCTTGACCTAAAAGCTTAAAAGAAAAAAAAGACAAGCAAATGTTTGCACAATTAACAGTCTTAAAAGCACATCGAGAAACAAAAAAACAGCTCTTAATGTTTATGCATCAGAGAGAGCGCACAAAATGTCATGAAAATGAAATTTCAACTGTTTTTGAAATTAAAAAGGTGTGACACGGCTCCTTTAAATGCTGACATCAAGCAAATGTTTACAGTATAAACAATGCTCTCGGACAGACTCTGTGCTTCATTGTGATCATTTAACCGTGTGTCTGTCTGTCTGTTGTTTCTCTTTCTCAGGTATTGAGATATTCTGTCCAAGCCAGACTCACAGCTGCTGCGCTGAGGCACAGCGAACAAAAACCACACAACACCACACACACACACACACACACACACACACACACACACACACAGATGCGGTGCTCGGGAAGTATGTACTCTGGTTTTTATTGGCCATGGTTGGTGCTCAGAGCAGAGGAGCCCAGAGAAGAGTCTTTATATCCATCATGCACCATTTCCTGTCCAACACACATCCACACATCACACACACACACACACACACACACACCGAGCGGCTGCAGTTATTTAGGAGCAGTCTACTGGTGTGTGTACTTGCGTGTGTGAGTGTGCGTGCAGTCGGAGACCCCCGTGGTGGTGCTAAAGTGTAAATGTATGCTAGAGATGACAAACCTGCAGCAGATCTGTTTCACTTGGCACAGAAGCGAGGCCTTCGCAAACACTCGCATGTGTATCTGTAGCGTAGCGTGTGAGTGTGTTACCGTGCTCACTGCTGTTGTCTCCATTGTGTGAGCTGGGCCGTCTTGCCGCAGGCCGCAGGAGCTTCAGAGGAATGAACAGATGCGCCGTCGTCTTCCCTCCAGAACGCCTAGAGAGAGACAGACAGGTAGACAGAGTAATAAGCTGCGTTCAGCGTAATGTACGATTGGTTAAGTACAGTATAGCGGTGCATACCAAAGGCGTGCTGTAAGGAGTAATACAGAACACATGCTACAAGAGCAAACAGTTGAAGAGCGCTACAGACTGCTGTATATAAACACACGTGCACATGCACGCACAAACATCTGCGCAGAAATTATAAGACAAACAAACGCACTCACATACACGCACAGGATATTTTGAAAACCCATCTTGTCGGCTTTAACCAAGCGAATGCAGAGGATGGACGCTGATTGATCAATTGAGCGTTCAAACTGTGCTAAAATACATAATATAATAACAGCTATGACGTGAAACACCTGTGCATCTGGCCAGTGTGTGTGTATCACTGCACATTGTACACACAGATCAACTATGAGCGCTGCATGTCAGTGACAGATAAATATTTATTATGTTGTAAAGATGCAATCTGATCACTGTGTTGCATTTCACTGACACTAAACCTAGAGAGAAATGTCTTAACCAGGGGTCAGCAACCATTCACACACGAGCAATAAGAGCAAGAAGGATTCATATTAGAGACTGGGGCTAGTTGTCACACTTTTGACTCCAATTAGTATTTCTTATAGTGACATTGTTTTTTTAAAAGTAGTTCACAGTTTTCATTACATACATTCATATATAATGCTGTTATTTGCTGTTTTATTGTAATTTTTGGGGTAAAATTATTTATTTGTATTTTTAAAAGTATAAATAGTCCAAGTAATCACTCATAAAAGCTGCATGCATAATAAATATAGACACATTTCTGAATCCTATGTAATGTAGTGACCCTGGAGCACAAAACCAGTCATAAGTCGCACGAGTATATTTGTAGCAATAGCCAACAATACATTGTATGGGTCAAAATTATTGATTTTCTTATGCCAAAAATCATAGGATATTAAGTAAAGATCATGCTCCATGAAGATATTTAGTAAAATTCCTACCGTAAATATATCAAATTCTATTTTTTGATTAGTAATATGCATTGCTAAGGACTTAGTTTGGACAATTTTAAAGGTGATTTTCTCAATATTTAGATTTCTTTGCATCCTCAGATTACAGATTTTCAAATAGTTGTATATTCAAATATTGTCTCATCATAACAAACCATACATCCATGGAAAGATTATTTATTCACCTTTCAGATGATGTATAGATCTCAATTTGAAAGAATTGACCGTTATGACTGGTTTTGTGGTCCATAGTATATAATATACCATAATAAATAATATACATAATATACAATAATATATAATAAAACATTTAAAAATAAAAATCTATAAAATTATATATATACATATATATTAATATGTGACCCTCTCTGTGAAATCCAGGCTAAAGTCTCGACATCTAATTATGAGATAACGAGCATTAAAGTTTGATTTCTACATTAATTCCATTATAATTTCAATCTTTGACATGACCTTACTCAATATTAAAGATATAAAGGTTACATTTTCACAGAACGTTCTTTACCATATGAAGGATGATTTTTTGTAGAAAACAGCAAATCACAAAAAAGACTTTAGCTGGGTTTTCGTATATTAAAAATATATTTTAAAAGTATGAAAACCTGTCCCTGTCACCTTGGATATTTTTGAATATTTTACAAAACTAAGTCTAATTTAAGAGGGTTTTGAACTAGGTGCTTAAAACTAACATTCAAAAGCACTGTTAGAGGATGTGATGTGACAACTTGCCCCAGTCAATTATCTATATGCATTTAATTCATTCATTTAAGAAATGTTAAAGTAACTTATATCTGCAATCCGAATGACATGTTGTATTCAGTTATGAGTTGTTTAGAGTTGCGCAAATGAGTCAAAACTAAAGTAAGTGGTTCACTTTTTGTTATCCAGTGCCAATTGTGCACAAAATAGCACCATAGTTTGGTCTTCTCAGAATCATACTTTATATAAATAAAGAGATGTTCAGCATCTTAGCACAATAAGAAGACGATATCGTGAGACACACTTATAAGAGCTCAAGATTTTCAACAAGACAAACATTATCCCTAATGTTTCAAAAGCAATGACGGTTCCTCTCAAACCTCATCATTAAGAGCAATGCACTGTGAGTTATCACCCCACGACACCAAACTCACAGAGAACAACAGACATGTGTGCAAACAATGCAGTGAACTGAAACATGCTTCAGTGATTAAAGACACGCAGCACACTTGACAATAATGAACCGATCATTTACATTAAATAAGTAACACTTCACAAGTTTTCTGCATATATATTTTGAAATATCAACATATGTTTATTTGTTTTAGGCACTGTTCAGGTTCTGCAGATGTTAAACACCAACAGACTGTTATATAAAACACTTTGTTTACTTTTATATCATTAGAAATATACTTTTTACTCGCTGAAAGGTTTGATCACACTTGTGATCATGTTACTGTGTCAGCATATTCAATTGGGGAACGTATAATATGAATTATCATATGATCTGCAATCATTTTGTGGGATTTAATTATGCATAACATTGACACTGTAATGTGAAGAGTCAAAAGAGCAAAAATCATTCATTATGAAATGACAGAAGATTATCTGCTGTTATTTAATATATAAGGCGGACGGATAGTCTGTGGTATTATCACATGAAACATGAGTTTCAGGCCTTCCACAAAAACACACCGTGATAGTGTTTCAAGTTTGCTTCGCTACTGTATTTGAGCAGCAGACGAATGTATTCAACAATGAAATCATAACTTCAAAATGTATTATGAAAAGGTGCCTTTATGTTTGCTGATTTATTTATTTATTATACAGGGGAAAAATAGAATTTTTAAATGCTCAAATATTCCAAATAATCTCTCATAAAAGCTGCATGCAAATAAAAAGACAAAGTATTTAAAATATTTAAAATAGGTTTGATGTCAATTGTCCATTTGCTGAAAAAAAAGTTTTTCTCACCAGAGACCCATTGAAATCTTGATTAAATATATAATATATATATGTTATATTATTTCATATTTATGCAAGCGTCTACTAAACTTTTAATAGAAGTATTCTGGTTTTCTCGTGGCTTGCTGGCTCTGTACAAAGCATGAATACACAGCGTTGAAAAGCACACAAACGCGAAAGATTGCATCTGAAGACTTGCCCGGTCTGTCCCGCCTGGAGTGCGTGTACATTCATCTCCATCACATCTGGACCCCCCCTCTTTATCCTCCCCCATCAGATCAGTGGGCATCTTTCCCTTCAGACAGCTGATGTAACGGTGACAGAAATTATCACACAGCTCGTGCACCTACGACAAGAACAGACATTATCATCGTATTAACATGACGTCGCTCATAATCATCATCATCATAATAATAAGTGAAAGTCCAACCTTCTCTAACTCGAGCAGATGAAATCGTAACACCTGAATGGCTTGAATCATCTAAAACGACAAGAATGCTTTGTGATTATTGTTTCATCCAGCAATAAAAATGGAATTGAATTTTGTAAGGTAGCCTAAAATAATAAGCATTTAAATAAAATAAAATTAATCTCAAACCACAGGCGACCTACCAAATTATCCAAGTCTGGATTCGACGAGAAGAACGGTTTTTCCGCCATTATCTGAAATCACAAAATAGCGATCGTATCGTAAGTCCTTAATATCGAGGCACAATTTTGACACACGGTGAAATTGGGCTTCGTTGTTGGTTTCTGCTAGTATAATACCTCGCTGGTGGCCTGACCTGTTTTGAAAACACTGTAATATCTTCGTCAAAGGACTCGGACGAGCAGACGTCGCCGGTCACTCCGCTCTCTCTCGGCGTACACGTCGCTAATTCACATTTCTCGAACACTAGAGCAAGCAGAGGAAAGAGAGGATGCCTGCAAAACATCGCGTTTACAGACAAAATAACGCGCTGTTAGTCCTCAAGCACGATACTTTCAGCCTCGAGGCCCTGTCTTTCTCTCCACAACTTTTACAATCAAAATGAAATATTACATTATATATGTTTTATGGGGAAATTAAAGTTATTTTATTTTCAGTTTTATGCAAAATGTATAGTTGTGATAACAGGGAAATAAAATTAATTCTGGCATTGCTATATAATGTAACCCTGGACCACAAAACTAGTCAACGGCCTATTTTGTATAATCTGAAAGCTGAATAAATAAGCTTTCCGTGGATGTATGTATATGTTATGATAGGACAATATTTGATCAAAATACAACTATTTGAAAATCTGGAATCTGAGGGTGCAGAAAAAATCTAAATATTGAAAAAAATCGTCTTTAAAGTTGTCAAATTGAAGTTCTAGCTATGCATATTACTAGGCTAATCAAAAATTAAGTTCTGATATATTTACAGAAGGAAATTGGGAATATCTGCATGGAACATGATCTTAATATCCTAATGTTTTAGCATAAAAGAAAAATTGATAATTTTGACCCATACGTGTATTTTTGGCTATTGCTACAACTATACCAGGTGCTACTTCTGACTGGTTTTGTGCTCCAGGGTCACATATAGATAAACACTGATGTAAATGAAGAAAATAAAAGTTCATTTGTGCTAAATGCAGTCTATTTTATTAAAACTCCACTGTTTACATAAAAACATTTCCATTATGTGCAGTATTTCAGCATAAAGTAGTCTAACAGAACATCGTAAAATAATAGCACAATATAACAAGCGACTACATGAGGAAATATTCCGCTTGGAAATTCTACCCAAGCCTAACTCATCTTCATAATAAACACACAATCCCACATACCCGTAAATGGCGTCTTTATCCCGTTTCAGTGCGTCGTTAACGGGCGACGGGACGCCGGGAGCCCCGGGGAAGTGGTGAAGCGGCGGGCCGTGACTCACGTGCACCGCCTGCATCGCTCTGGCCGCGCGAGGATCCCCGTACATCCCGACCGCATCCATTCCGTAATGGACCAGATCCTCGTACTGAGCACATTCAAACCGTGGAAGTTAAAACTAGACTTTGTTGTACACACATCTTGCACGTTGATATAACAGCAGCCAGGGGAGTATGAGAAGGGAACAAAGCTCGTATTTGTTTAAAAGGAAATCAATTGAGCATCAAAATAATGAACGAATTACACGTCAGTAGTATCGAACTCAAAACAAATGAATTAACGGCGGATCAGTTTTAATTTCCAGGCTCTTTGTGACTTCTAAATGTAGAAGGTACAATGGAAAATATGAATGCGTTGTTGCCATTATAACTTAAAACATTTTAAACACATTTTTATTTTTTAAACACATGGAAAGTGTCAATTCATATCGTATGTCACATTTAAATGAATGCTATCTTTCAATTACCGTATCATAAGAAACCGACATATTTATAAAAAACGAAATGTTTTTATTAGGCTATTTGCTTTTTATTTCAACTCAGTTTTCTTGTAGCTAACTGCAATTAAAAATTATAATAATGCAAAATATAGCTTAAAATAACAGTGAAATGTAGCAATGTTTAAACAGCGTATACAAATAATTACTAAAGTTAATGTCGATGTAATGTAGCATTAAATCGGTCTCGGATAAGTATCCAACGAGAGAAATATGAGTTATGAACAGGCTGTGAGCATCAAGTTACGCGTTTGGCTGTCAACTATAGCCTATATATGGAATTAGTCGAGATAATTGCAAAATGAAAATACGGATTTGAATTTGATACAAATAAAATTATTTTTAGACTGAAATGAAAAACGGCGTGCTGCAAAAAATGGAAAAATATGTGAGTTCATTTTTTGGTGGCTTCACTTGTTGCTGTGTGTATTCCAAAACAACTTATAAACACATATTATTCATTCAAGGAATTGAAGGACATCTGATTGTAATTATGTGCATTTTTATCAGCTTCCTAGTAGATTAGTCTTGACGGCCACGTTTGCGTGTTGTTTTTGTTGCGGAGGTTTTTACGCACCCGTTGCGCCATGAGGACTCCGTGTCACCGACTCCCTTTTCTCAACGCGTCCGGATCTCAGAGCAGCGAGGCCGCATTCAAAACTCTCCCGAACACCCAGCTCAAGTGCCCCTGATGAACAATAACATCGTAATCCACCAAACACTCCTGCTCAGCTTTCGCAACAAACGCAGAGCTGCCTATCAGTAAGTTCTCGACGCCCCGGGATAACCAAAGCGCGCTTCGGAGGTCTGCTCTGCGTTTCTATTTCCAATCGAAGATTTGTAGCAAAAGGGTGAAAAAGCAAACTCCATTCGGGTCTTTGATCGCGTGGCTGGTTTATTCTTAATGCAATAACACCTCTATGAGATGTGAGGAGCGTGGAGAGGGAGGAGGAGGAGGAGGAGGAGGAGAGGGCATTTTGACTTCTTAAAGGAGACGTAAAGGAAGACCAAAGCGAACCCGTGCGTAAAGAGCGCACAAATGTATTCCGAGCATGCAGGCCACTGGAAAAATCCTGTATAGCCCTTTAGAAACCAAATTTCATACCAGACAAGATTTTTTCATACTTGGACCTAAGCCACCCAACAGTCTGAAAGTACGAGGTAACAGATGACCAGCTTAGATTTACCAGTGGCCACTGTAAACCAGCTAGAAACCATTTCGTGTCCCATTACTACACGAAAAGATAAAAAAACATCATAACAATGGCACATGATTACATCCACACTTGAAGTAGTTTAAACAATTAGAAGCTGAAATATTAAGCATTTTTACTATGTACATTTCTAAAAGCGTAATGAAACACTGTTTGATTTACTAAATGCATTTAAGTCAGAGGAGACCAGCAGTGATCTAATGCACGCTGGATTTATTAACCATGCTTATGGCGCACTCTACTGGCTTTATTTATGTTGAAAAGATCCCCCCAAACCTACACTGACGGTCACGTGACTGCTTTATAAGCGCTTAACTTGAAGCGTTGGACTAAATGCCTTTCTTTATTTTACTTCTATTTTTACTTAACCTGTATAATTTAACCTATAATGTTACGTTTTCAATATAAGCTGTTTTACCGAGACATTTTCTCTTTTAAGAAACATTGAAAAACATTCAATTTTCGTTGCAGATCTATTTTTACTATATGTAATTATGTAATACTTGTTCCCATCAGAGCTTATGAATAAAATAAATAAATAATGATAAAACAACAGCCGCATTTTACCACGAGGTGGCGGCATGTGCAGGGTTTGACTCGGCGCGTGGCGCATGGACTGAATTTGGGTTTGGAGCACAATTCACTTTAAAAACGGCTTCACTAACCATTTCCACTATGACAGATGTCTCAGCGTTTTAGTAGTATTTCATCTAAAGTACTTTGTGATTTCCTCAAGTCTACAAAATCTACTTGTGTTTTTGTTTCAGAAAACATTTCAATGGCATTTTAATAACTTTGCCTCATGTGCTGAGAGTCTGAAAAACTGGAAACTTCTGATTCAAGTTGAACAACCACCACATTTACCTACTTACCTCTTTATGATTGAGACTAATTGGTCAAGATTTAAGCCCAATGTATATATGACATGCACATCTTCTAAAGAAATACCTAGAAAGATACAATTGATATTTGTCTACAGAACCACAGATCATTACATGCTACAAGCGGATCATTTGAGATCTAAAAACCAAACCAAACAATTTCCCGAGGCTCCTGCACACCTCGTTTCTGATTGCTTCTCAAGACGGCTACTGATATCACACAATGACAGCATAAATAAAATAAAACCTTTAAAATTATGTATTTTTTTCTAGTGAAATATGGAATAGTTTTGGTCAGTTGGTTTTTTTGGCACCTTTTGTTGTTTTCTAAGCAGCCTATATAGTCATAAGTTTACATACACCTTGCAGAATCTGCAAAATACTAATAATTAAAAAAAGAAGGATCATAAATTGCTCATTGCTTTATTTAGTACTACCTTGAATGAGCTTTTTCACATAACAGAGATTTACATACAGTCTACAAGGTCCAGGCATATTAACATCTGCATGTATACAAATGTTTGTATATTGATTATCAATACTGTGCATCATTACCTGGATGATCCACAACTTTGTTATGATTTGTTTTTATGTTAAGTCCCATGTTTGCCCTGAGCAGTCCTGTTCTGCAATGTTCTTCAGACTAATGCTCCAGGTCTTGTACTTTCTTTGGTTTTCCAGCATCTTCTGCACGTCTAGACTGTCCATCTTTTCACACTGGTGACAACTGAGGGACTCATACACAACTATTACAAACGCTGAAAACATTCACTGATAATCAAGAAGGAACACAATGCATTAAAAACAAGGGTGTGTAAACATTTGCACAGGATGATTGAGAGTAAATTGTTCTTATTTTGTCTTCTAGGGAATATGTAAGTATGTTAAGTAACTTCTAAAGTGCAGTACTAAAAATATCTTTAAACAAAATATTCAATTTCCACCAATCATCATGTTCAAAAGTTTACACCCCCTGGCTCTTAAAAGGTATAGTTCACCCAAAAATGAAAAATCTGTCATCATTTACTCACCCTCAAGTTTCTCCAAACCTGTATGAGTTTTCTGTCTTCTGCTGAACACAAAAGTTTGAAGAACATTGGTAACTAAAGATTTGACAGTAACCATTGACTTCCATATAGGACAAAATACTGTGGAAATCGATGGCTACTGACAACATTTTGTGCCTTGAGCATCAGTGAATATTTGCAGTGAATGTTTGTAACAACACACTGTATTAAGAATTACAAATCATGTGTATTATAAATTAGCGGTACTAAATAAACACAAAATGCATTTTTGATAATCCCCTTTTTTAAATTATTAACTTTTTGCAGTTAATTCAGGGCTGACGTCAATTATATACATTTGCATATAGTCATTCAGCAAACGCTTTTATTCAAAGTGACTTACAAACGATGACAATAGAAGCAATTAAAACAGCAATAACATGCAAGAGCTATGACAAGTCTTGGTTAGCAAGGTTTTTTTTATTTTTCCTGTATATATATATATATATGAAAACAAGTAGATGTAATAGAAAAAAATAGAGAAAGCTAGTGTTAGAGGACTTTTTTAAAGAAAACAAGCAGTTAGAAAACGAATAGAGAGTGCAAGTGTTAGAGGTCGTGTTTTTTAAATAAAAAATGAAATAAGTATATTACATTAGAATGAGACACGTATACCATTTATTTCAAATGACCTTTTTGTGCAACAAACTATGCCAAGTAGTCTCTTTTTCTCGCAAGACACATTAGATAAAGTATTAAAATATATTTTAAATGCATTTTATTTAAATCTATAATTTCATTACGAAAAGCTTTTGTCCTAGAACCAGGCCTGTGTGGTGGATGGCACCTTATATGTTCTGCACCTTAGACCAGCTAGAAACCAGCTGCAATGCTTAAACTGGATTTCCAGCAGCGCCAGAACACAGTGTGACCTTGGACCACAAAACCAGTCTTAAATAACACGGGTGTATTTGTAGCTATAGCCAACAATATATTGCATGGGTCAAAATTATTAAATTTATTTTATGCCAAAGATCATTACCATATTAATAATGTTCCATGAAGATATTTTGTAAATTTTCTACCGTAAATATATCAACATTTTTAATTAGTATTATGCAATGCTAATTTAATTTGGACAACTTTAAGTTTTAAAATGTTGTACCCTCAGATTCCAGATTTTCAAATAGTTGTATCTCGAACCATCATGACTGGTTTTGTGGTACACATATGTGTTCTCCTAAACTTTGTTCACTGTAAGTTGGAAAGCCCCGTCGCTTTATTGGGAAATAATAACCCAGACCTACAGATTAAGGTGAGAGGAGGCACTAGACTAGGTGGCAGGACTTTGGCACAGCCGGTCACACCGGAGATCCCAATGTCCAAAACCGGCTGCAGTTGTTCCAACGTGACGTCATTGCTTCCGCACCCCCCCACCTCCAGTGTCGGCGGCTCTCGTCTGCTGCTGACTACACAATCCAACATGGAGTAATGAGAGATGGGGCTCTTCTTCGAGACCAGCGCGCAGTCTTCAGCCACGGCAGGCGACGCGAGGCGAGAAACCGTCGATATAGCCATCGGGATGTTGCATAACGCGAGGATCAACCAGATGCATTGCAAACCGTGACGGGTAAAGTGCAGTGCGCGGAGAAAGAACGAAAATAAGGAACGCCGAGAGACGGATTTGGGAAACTCGTTGATGCACTGGACTTTAAAAAAAAAGGCGAGGTGGAAAATCGAGACGACATGAAGCCCGAACGCTGCGTGCCCGCGGTGGGATATTATTTGTATTGTAGGTGAAACGTGGGGAAACATGACTGAGGAATCGCACCCAGACGAGTGAGTATTCACTTTTTGCGAAAACGACGCATGTGGAGGCGAATGGAAATCTCATCCTGTGTCCAAGAATGCGTTCCCGAGCGAAACGAGGGGCCAGTCAGATGCAGGGAAATGTGCATATGCGCTTCTGAGAGAGACGCTGGAGATGTTCATACTAAGAAACAATGCAGTGTCAAAGAGATTTGAGTGCTGGGCCCCTGCTGCAGGGCTCTGGTCTCAAACCGAGAAGGGGGAAGGAGGAGGGGCTCGAGCGGAAACATTTTGTGGAGGGATCCTTCACTGAATACTTTATATCACGTCGAGTCTAAAGGCGAATTAGCGCTGCGAGAAAGCAAATAAACGTCTGCAAACTTTATAAACACCCAACGCTAGAGCAACGAGCTCGTATGCGCTCCCAGAGCGGCCGTTCTTGGCGTCTTTCTTTGTGGTGGTCTGACATGCTATATCCGCCATTTCTTTTTCGTGAATCGCTCTCATTTGCATACTGTCCTTCATTCATAAAAATACAGACGGGGGCGCGCGCAGCAGAGAGCGCCTCAGAGCCTGCTGACGGTAAAGCAGGCCCTATATGACACATACAGGCCTATATAAATGTTGAATTTAATCAGACAGCTTCCTCCATTTGCAAGAAACAAACGCGAATATAAACATGCAATGAGTTGCATGCTAGCAGCGCACAGTATTGGCAGCAGTAGCTTGTTTAGCAAGCACTGTTTGAGTGTTTTTCCTCACATTCTTCTGCCTAACATAAACACTCATAGCCTATCTCACGGTAGTTTGACTCAAGCCGACCAAAGTCTCTCTAATAGTATTAGGGCCGAGTTAAACGGCTCGTTAACTATAGTGAGCTCTTTAGGGGCTTAAAATGAACTTTTGTAACACACACTCAACCCGTATTAACAAGGTGATGTGTATTTAGTCTTTTATGACGGAATCCGTTTTGATAAAACTAGTATGTGAGTTTTTGTCTTTAATGCTAAAGAGAATTATCTGTTTTAATAATTTTTCTCAAGGATATTTTTTTATCTTATAGCCTATAACTTTTATTTTTGCAACGCAATACATTATTTTATAGTAAAAGACGGTACAGTATTAAGGTCAAGGTTTCTTTATTTGTCACATGATAAATTATACAGGGTATAATCAAAAGTGAAATGTATTATAACATGTGTAAGTTAATGTGGTAAAGAGTGTTGTGTTGTTATAACCCCGTTGTAACGCAAATTGAAAACATAGCCTAGATGTTTTATATTCTGAGCTTTAATTAATTATGATAATCATATTTACCTGTTCAGGGAACAACTAGTAAAATAGCTACAAAACAGGCAACCAGTGTTAACACGTGCACGTGAAAGGAAAATATAGTTATTGACGCGATTAAACAGTTATCCAACCGTCTTTAAAACTGTTTTTGCGATATATTTATTATGTGTGGATCCATAAACCCGTGATGTACAGTCAAACACAGGCCTGTTGTCGCTATGGATTGCTTTCTGATCGAGAACTTGTTTAGCTCAATTTGTAATCTTGTGAAATGCACCGACGTTGTAGGAATGGCTTATTGTGCAAAAGTAAATTTTTCATCTGAATTGCTTGAACTCAACTGATATGTTTCCTGCGTGACCCCGAAGCTGTGGGGAATTTTCCTTATTTAAGTTTATGGCACACTCACGCCCGTTTGAGTAAATACGTGTGTTACACTGGGATGTAAAGGCCCATATAATAGCCCGAGGTTGTGAAATGTTGACTTTTATCGGCGGAGGGGAGGGCTGTGGGCTGCTCCAAAATGGGAGGATGTTTCTGAGAAGGCGCTCCTGGAATGATTGTGAAGGGAAACAATGGTGAGAGGATTAAACAAAGATCCGGCGGAAGTGAAAGAGGTGGCTGAAGCGCTGAAGCGCAGCTTCGCTGTCACGCCCCTCGATTGTTTGATTCTCAATGAGGTGCCAATAATGAATGGATTACTCTGCACAATTCTTTTAAATGCAAGGAAATCTTTAATAGGCATATCTCTCTTTTTGTGTAGTCAAAACAGTTATGGCCACAGGTATCACAGATCGGGGTTTCATGTCTTGCACGTTGGAAACATATCTGGGTACTTTAACAACAGTTAAAAAGTCTGAATGCCATTGCATGAGGTTGCAAAAACAAATGCTATACTTTTTTTATCAGAGCTAACTTTATTGACCCCAAAATACAAAAGTGTCCAAATGCTTGTATTTTCTTTGAATAACTTCTGAAAACAAACTTAAAGAAACGGTTCTCCCCAAAATGATCATTCTGTCATTTACTCACCACCGAGTTGTTTAAAACCTGTTTGAGTTTCTTTCTTCAATTGAGGACAAAAATATATATTTTGAATGATGTTGATGGTAGCCATTGACTTAGTATGGAAAAAATAACATGGAAGTCAATGGCTACCGTCAGCTGTTTGGTGTCACACGTTCTTCAGAATATATTTCGTGCTCAACTGAAGAAACGAAAGAAACCTTAACAGGTTTGAAATAACTTGAGGATGATTCAATTACAGGTTTTGTTTGTTTTTTTGGCTGAACTATCCTTTTAAGAATGTGAAATATGATACTTGGTTGCATTAATTGTATATTTTGTATGCAGATAGGGGTTTTGTTATCTAATGCAATGACATTCATGCAGTGTTTAATTGTGTCTTACGAGGTCAATGTGCATTTTGTGGGCCACTGCATCAACATACCAAACATATTTATCACAAGCCCTGGAGTGGAGGACAAGTGTCAGACAGTTTGTTTTAATTTCGTATTATCTGAAAGTGTTGTTTAAGGACATGGGATTGGACGTATCACTTTTGTGCTATATTTGAAATGAAACCATTGGCGCCCACTTTATGTATTTTGATTTCGCTTAAATGAAACTTTCTAATTAGGCTAATGGATGTGCTTGGAATTAGAGTTTGTCTCACTACTTCCTGTGTGATACTGCAAATGACCTCTGGGCCATTATGTCTTGTGTCACGAAGCATGTCTGCTCTCGCCGTCACATACGTTCCATTACTCAAAATTAACTGGATAGTTCAGGTTCATTGTGACTGAAAATTTAGAGACTAGTGTCACTGTTTGGGAATGGGATGTTTAAAAACTGTAATCCTATCGTTATTTTCTCACCCTCATGTCATTCTGTTGAGTTAATGAGGGCAAGATTTTTGTTTTGGTTGAACTATTCCTTCAAAATGTAAAATATTTCAGAGTTTTCTGGAACGTCGAGTATGCTTGTGTTTGATTGAATGTTTTTAGCTTGGAATGCGAGTTCCTCAAAAACGTGCTGAGCAAACCAGTGGCTCCACATTGGTAATGACTGTAGCCTGAAGGTGTGTGTACGTGCTCACGTGAACTGGCTGGCGCCCAGACCGCAGACCCGGATGCCCTCTCCGGCCTCTGAGCGCTTGGGAAGAGCCGTTGGGGAGGGGAGGAATGTGATCTATATCGATCACACCAGCGTGACCTATATGCAGCCCCATTATGGGTCAATAATATCTGAAAGGGGACGAGAGTGACATTGAGGTAAAGTCAGTCCAGATGAACCCTCTGCTGGTTCCTGCATAGTTCTGATGGATTTACGGTGAGGATAAAGATTGATTTCCCAGCCAGCCGCTCGCTGGGAGTGTGAGGGTAGTGAAATGCAGAATGAAGAGACTGCAGCGCTGTGACGGGAATTAAGTTTTAAAGAGTGGAAGAAGATCAGAATGAAGCGTTTTCCCTTTGTATGTTATTCAATGTGTGGGAGACAATAGTTGCTATGGCAGCTGCATATGTCAATGCATTGTGTGTGTACACTGTGTGAATTAGCCACTTTCACATTTGTATTTAATCGTTTAGCAGATTTAATCCAAAATGACTTGCAAAAAAATTGTACAAGATAATCTATTCATAGTCTGATGATCAAAATCTTACGGTAGGAGCAAGTTGATATCATGGTAAAGTTATACATCAAGTTTTATCTGTTTATGTAGACACAAACATAAAGAGATGGTATATGCATGATAAGTCTGAAAGTAATTTTACAGACTCCAGCTAAACCTCAGTCTGAGATAAAGAGGAAATTAACTCATGTTCTTTTTGTTTGCGTTTATTTCTCAACATATGTTCTTTAGTGATGTGCTGATTTTTTTAAGGCAAGTTCCTGTGTGTACGGCCTGTAATGTTCTCCATACCTTGATGTTCCTGGAGACAGTTCCTCTAAAGGAATAATTCACCAGAAAAGAAAATGTATTCACCCCCAGGCCATCTAAAAATGTAGATGAGTTTGTTTCTTCATGGGAACAGATTTGGAGAAATTTAGCATTACATCATTTACTCTTCCCAATGGATCCTCTGCAGTGAATGGGTGCCGCCAGAATGAGAGTCCAAACAACTGATAAAAACATCACAATAATCCACACCACATCCGGTCCTCTTTTAAAGCAAAAAGCTGCTCGTTTGTAAGAAACAGATCCATCATTATGCTGTTTTAACTTTAAACAATTGCTTCTGGACAAAATATGAGTCCGTAATCCATCATATTGTTTCTCCGGTGAAAATGTCCATCTCTTGTTGTCCGCTTACATCAAAATTTAGACATATTTGTTTAGAACTGCTTTTGTTTGTAACCAGTGCTTGATCTGTGCATACTTCTCTCCTGATTCAGATGAGACAACTTTTTGCCAGAGAAAGCCATATTATGGACAGAAGACTTGTATTTTAGCTAGAAACAATGGTTTGAAGTAAAAATGCCTTAATGATAGATTTGTTTCCTACAAACACACAATTTTTCGCTTCACAAGATGTTAATCAAATCAAATCACTTTTTATTGTCACATCACCACAGCACAAGTGCCTTGGTGAGTGAAATTCTTACGAGCGTGCTTCAGACAGTGAAAAAAACAACAATTTACATATGGACAGTACATATTTACAGACTGTACAGAAGACAATGTGCAAAATACACATACATATACTCAGTACACACAGTGTACTATAAAGACATACTTAGTTATCAACTACACATTATACACCGTATGTGCACATCTACATTATGTACACTATCTATACATTATGTAGTCTATACATAGTAATAATGTGAAGGTGCAACAGATTATACATTAACAGCAGATTGGTTGTGCAACAGATAGTTGTGCAAAGGTGCAACAGATTATGAATATTTGGTGGACTGGACTGGTGTGTATTTATTGTGGATTATTGTGACGGCACCCATTCACTGCAGAGGATCCACTGGTGAGCAAGTGATGTAATACTAAATTTCTCCAAATCTGTTCTGATGAACAAACATACACATCTACTTCTTGGATGGCCTGAAGGAGAGTATATGGTGAACTATTCTGTCAACCAGTTGTACATCTCAATGTACATCCCAAAATACCACGGAGCAAATGACAACATTCAAAAAAGAGGCTGTTATATCTGTTAGCGGATGTAAATCATTGTGAAATGTTTTGAAGTTGAAGTCATGTGATTGATGTGTTTTTTTGATAAAATAGTTGACATTTCCATTCTTTATAGATGCTTTTTTATTACTAAAGCAGCTGAGGGAAATATGAGGAAATATGATTTGTATTTAGACACTTCCGCTACACTTTTAAACTATTTTTCTAGATATGAGCTGTGAAGCAAGTATGTATGAAAGTTGAAGTAGCAAATCAGCTGTTCTGATGTTGATTGGGAAATTAATTCCAGCATTAATACGAGGCAAAGATGAGCCTGTAACCGAGGCCTGTAGATATCTGTTAAGTTCCCATGCTCTGCTGCAGTCAATATGCAAATTATGTTTTGAGAAATCCTCATCCCAAGTTTTGCATTCGTTAAACTGTCTGTCATATTTCACACATGGTTGCACATAAACTAGGTTCGGCATTTTGGATGGCGTTATCATATCTCTGCATAAGGCTTATCGCTGTCTTTAAACAACGACCGGAAATCTCATCAGCATAATGAACATCATCCTCTTTAAGATTTCAATGGAAACCTCATTTGCAATGCAGAGCTGTCATTTGTGAGCTCAGGCATCTTCCAGAATGGCTTATGATGTCATCATTATGAGTCAAGCCTGGTCCAATCAGGCTGCCTAGGTTACTGATATATTAGCATAAGCTTTGACATCATTTGTTTGAACCAAGAAGCGCAGAAGGCTCATTTGAGAATCGCAAAACTGCTTACTGACACTCAAGTCAGCAAATTTGTATTTATTAATACTTATATATATATTTTTGTATTTGATATATTTTTTACAAATATTAATTTGTGGCTGTCTATTTATGTATTTATTTTATTTTTATAGATTTTGACCTTCGTCATGACATGACAAGTTTCAGTTTCAAATGGTTTCAAATGCAAAAACCCGAGAATATTTGTTCTATTTGTTCATTTCTTAAAAAAACGTGTATAATTATTTAGATATGTACACTTTTAAGGTGTAAGGATTTTTTTTTATTTCTTGCTTGATGTTTACACCACTTGACGTTTATAGTCAATAATTCTGAATTGTTATGGAAAATGAAATGGGGTAACACTTTACGGTCCCAATAGTTAACATTAGTTGATGCATTAACTAACGTTTGTTACAACATTTATGTTAATTAATTGAAATAGTGTTCATTGTCATTTCAAGTTAGCTCAGGTCCATTAAATGATAACAGATACTTTTGGTTTTAATAGTGTTGGAATGAACATTGAACAATATTAATAAAGCATTTATTAGTGTATTTTCTTTTAAATAAGTACGTTTTTTTATTGTTAGTTCATATTAACCAATGCAGTTAACTAATGTTAACCAATGGAACCTTATTGTAAAGCTTTACCATAAACGTTTTTTTTTTTTAAATGCACGAAACCAACATGAATACAAAGAGTAACTTTCTGAAAACATGTGTTTTAAACTAGACGTCTTCTTTTAATCATCTCTGACATTCTTATTTGTCATTGAACCACATCCCAACATCTGCGTGTCTCTCCCTGCAGTGACAGTTACATAGTGCGCGTGAAAGCTGTGGTGATGACGAGGGATGAGTCTAGCGGGGGTTGGCTGGCTCAGGAGGGCGGTGGTCTCAGTCGAGTGGGTGTCTGTAAGATGGTCCCAGCTGACCTGGAGCTTCTGGGACGAAACGGCTTTCTCATCTTTGGAGAGCGGCTCAAAGACAAGCAGGTTAGAGAGCTGTCGACGTGTGCGAGTCTCCAAAAATCTGATCCTTCAATCCTAATACTTGTGTTTGTGTTAATCAGGTGATCCTGCAGTGCTTTCTGAAGAAGGATCTGGTCTACACTAAAGCCACGCCCACTTTCCATCACTGGCGAGTGGACAACAGGAAGTGTGGCCTTTCGTTCCAGAGCCCCGCCGACGCTCGAGCGTTCGATCGCGGCGTGAGGAAGGCCATCGAGGACCTCACAGAGGGTGAGTGGGTCCGTGAGGAACATGAGAAACGTTTACGGTTTAATGTGTAACAAGTTAAGATTATAACATTAATCTTTTTGTTTCTTTTCTCCAGGCTCCACTACTTCTTCCTCCACGCTGCAGAATGAAGCCGAACTGGGTGATGATGATGTTTTCACGGTGAGTCTCGTAGTCTCTATACTGCCCACAAATGGCTTAAAAGTCTAATTTAGTTTTTATTTTCTATCAGAGGAGCCATAATTTCAGTATTTTCTTTAATATACCCCACTTTGACAAGCCTTAGTAATAAACATCAAGATTTACTTGCACAAATTGTTTTAATACGACAAATGTCATCTTTTTTGTGCACATTTTTGAGTGAGGAAACAAATTGTTTAAGTGATTAATTTAAACAGTTTGAACTGATTCATAGAAATGAATCAACAAATTGCTTAACTTTATATCTCCAGAAAAAAATCATTGTTAATATATCATAAATATTCAACATATCAACAGAGTGTTATTTATAATCTTTTTTTCTATTAATTTATCTCTGAGAATAAATGCTATTAATGGGTCAGTTGCCAGTGTTGTTCTGTTGGCTGGTTGTCAAGTGTGTGTGTGTGTGTGTGTGTGTGTGTGTGTGTGTGTGTGTGTGTGTGTGTGTGTGTGAATGTGTGTGGGCTGTGCTCAGGAAGTGACCTTTGCTCCCTTTCGTCTTCCTATTGCTTCTAACTCAACACAACAATGCCACGCCAATGATACAAGAGTCCGTTTATCACATGCATGCATTCAGAAACTCACGATTATACAGAGTTAAGACGTGGATATGTGTTACGTTTGGTTGAACTTCAGGCTTGAGGTGTTCAGCGATCAGCGTTTGCCATGGTTTCTCAGCAGCGGTGCTCCTCTAATCGCTAACTTTAGACGTTTATGACTCACAGCTATTCATACAAGCCCAGCCAGACACTGATTATTACTAATCAGAGTAGTCAGTCGCTCCTAAGTTTAGAGAGGGAGAGATGGGATGTGTGCGGTAGGTTTAGAATGGGCAGCAGCTGTTGGATGTCTAATTCCCTCCGAGGTAAAGTCTAAAGTGATAATTAGCACAGCCACAAATACATTTCCATCCAGACATTACACACACAACTCTGCATGTACTTAGTATGCATTCACACTTACATACACACACGTCTGTCTGTCTGTCTGTCTTTCTCTCTATCTATCTATCTATCTATCATCTGTCTGTCTTTCTATCTATCTATCATCTATCTATCTATCTATCTATCTATCTATCTATCTATCTATCTATCTATCTATCTATCATCTGTCTGTCTTTCTATCTATCTATCATCTATCTATCTATCTATCTATCTATCTATCTATCTATCTATCTATCTATCTATCTATCTATCTATCTATCTATCTATCTATCTATCTATCTATCTATCTAAAGATATATAGATATCTATCTTATAATTTATATTTGAATACACATTTATTTTTCTTTTTATTATTATTGTTTTTGAAAATAATAATATAGATGTTTTGTAAGTATAATGTATAAATCACTTTATTTTTATGGTGAATAAAGTTACTTGTGTATATTTACAGTAAAATGTTGTACATATTGTGCAAGTAAAATGAAAATTTTAAGTAAAAAAAAAATGTAACAAGACAATAAATGTACTTTAATGTTAAAATAATATTTGTTTGGTTGTTTTTGTAAAACCTTTTCATTTCTGATTGAAAACATAAAATAATGTTTCCCGAAGTTCAAAAAGATGCATCGCATTTGCTTATATTTTATTATATATTTTCCTATGTTGAGCATATTTGGGTGTTTCCGTTACTTTTTGTTGTGTAGTTATTGTTTACTGCATTATTTAGTGTGTGTGTGTGTGTGTGTGTGTTTCACATGTGTCACCCTGATGCTGCAGCTGCCAGATTTGTGCTGTAAATTGAACAAACGTGTTTTACAGTGTAGGGTAGATTTCAGTCTTTGCAGAAGAAAGGAGCCAGATGACTTTCTTCTGCAACGAGCTGTGTTTGTAATCATCTCAAGCTCTTTCTTTCTTCCTCTCTCTCTCTCTTTCTCTCACACACACACACATACACACACACGCACACACACACACACACACACACACACACACACACACTCTTGAGTTATTGATGGCTGTGTTGCTCTCTGTCAACTCTTAAAGCAGATGCTCGCTCACACACACACACTGCTGGCTCTCCTTCAGGCTCCAGGGAGAGCTACAGGAAGGAGACAGTGTGGATTTCAGGGGTTGAAGGTCAGAGATAATAGTGCTGATGATAGTACTCAAGCACTTCATTTACACAAACCTCGCGCACCCGTACACAGGGTCAAAGGTCAAGCAGAATGACCTGTGCTGTGTTGCTGTGGAACGTTTGAAATGCTTTTATACATATCCATTTCTGTTTTTATACAAACACTTTCTGCTTTTTTTCTGACATGGTGAATGTTAAATGTGAAGTGAGGATTTGATGCATTAATAAAGTTATAATTAATCTTATATCATGGTAACGTTATAAATCTCAGCAAGGGTATTTTTGCTGGAAATTCAGTGAAAAATATAACTGTGACCCTTGTTCAAGGGCGGGGAGCTGTTTAATTTGTGCCACCATGATCCTGCCAACATGCTCAAATTGGGAAACAATTTCTATTCTTGCTCTCTCTGTCCGTCAGAATGCCACAGACAGCTCATCTAACTCTTCTCAGAAGAGAGAGCCGCCCATGCAGACGCTCGCTCCAATCAGCTTCTCCGAGCCCCACCACTGCATTCTGGGACATCTCTTCGACCAACACAGACACTCTGACCGCTTCTACCTGGAACAGGTGAGTTTGTATTAATCATTTGCTTGTGCATAATTGACTAAAGTTATTATGTCATCACAATGGACTGTTTTAGTGTACTTTGACTCCTTACTTGCAGTATATTAATTAGACACTAGGGACACGGTATATTGTTTCCATTTTTATATAATATTTTTTTACGAATTTTAACTATTTTATACATTTGTTTGAATCTTACTTCTGAATTTGAATCTTTTTTAAATAAATAAACAACTTTATTTAAATTAAATAACATTTAGTTTTTTAAATGAAATTATACAACCATTTTATTAATAAATTGATTATTTGAATGAAATACAGTTATAGATATAAGATATAAGTATTAATTTAAAATGTATATTTTATATATATTCCTTATTTGTGTATTTTTGAGTATTTGAATGTGTGTGCATAATATATATATATATGTGTGCAATTTACTACATTTTAAAATTCAGCATGATAAAATGAATCTTTAAATTAAATTTGTACTATTATAAAGTGTTATGTTAAAATAATGTAATAATTAATCAAAATCAATGTTCATGCAAAGGGTTTGTTCTTGCAAACTGTGTTTTTCTCACTCAGTCCACTTTTGAGTCAACAAAAGAAAAAGGGCTGAGTTTGATTCTTTTAAAGAATCAAGACTAAAGTATAGCAATAATAACTTCTACATGCGGAAGAACATGGGTAAAACACGTCTTAATTTAATCATAAAAGGCTTCACACTGTTAAACTTGTTTTAGTGTGATATTGTGCTTTTTAGACCTCTTTACGCTTTAAAAATAACCAGTGGCAATATGTCATGCTGATTGTTTATCATAACATATTCAGATATGTGCTACCTTTAAAAAAAATATATTTCTGGATGTCTGTCCATCTTGTGTTTAATCCTTTCTTTTCGCCGTACAGACGGTGCCCATGTTCCCGTGTTCCCGTCACGTAAGGTTTCACGAGGAGGAGGAGATCGTCCGGATTAACCCGCGCGAACGCTCTTGGTTAACGGGCTACGAGGACTATCGCCACGCCACCACCGCGACACGGGCCAAACCTCTGCGGCCGGACTCCACGGACGCTTACGTTCACCTCGCTAAGAGCGAACCTCCCAAACACGACTACACTTACGCGTACCCACTCAGTGGGGACGGACACACTCCCCGCGACGGCAAAACAGGCATCGGCGGCGGCGTGGTTACCGGTCAGCCACGGCCGCTCACCGCCAAATGGCTGCCACGGCGTGTGGAGGACAGCAGAGAGCGCTTACGGTGTGTGTACTGTCAGAACATGTTCAGTCCAGCCGAAAACAGACGCGGCCACTGCCAGGAAGCTCCAGACCCCGTGCAGACATGCATTCGCCGGGTGAGCTTCATGTGGTGCGCGGACAGCCTGCTCTACCATTGCATGTCGGACCCCGAGGGCGACTATTCGGACCCCTGCTCCTGCGACGCCAGCGAAGAGCGCTTCTGCCTGCGCTGGCTGGCGCTCCTGGGACTGTCGCTGCTAGCGCCCTGCATGTGCTGCTACGCGCCGCTGCGAGCGTGTTATCACTGCGGCGTCGCGTGCCACTGCTGCGGCGGCAAGCACAAGGCCTTGGGGTGAGCGGGAAAACACAAGCACACCTGCAGCTGGTTAAAACGACAAACGAAAAGTGGAAGAACGAACTTATGGCTGCATTTGTGTTTTTTCCTTCCCGCTGAGTTTCGGAGGGTTGGTCCATTTTTGTTTCGTTTACTCAATTTAATTGTACTGGACTAGCTGTCCTGGTTTGTATTTTTCTGTTTTTAAAAGAGTAACCCTCAGCTTCCATTTAAAAGACTACACACTATAAATATTCATTTATATATGAAAAGTATATATAAATATATGTAGATATAAATATATAAATCCAGGTACTTTATATTTTTATGCTCATGTGCTTTGAAGGTTTGAGTTGTAATCTTCCTTCTGTCTCGTCTGTGTTTTAATATGTTCGTTTGATTTGATTTTACTGTCCCGTCAGCCTTTCGTTATGTCTCTCCACTCAGAGGCGTCTACTTTGATCCACTCCGTCTAGATAAGACACAGAGAATCCAAAATAGCTGACCTGTAGGATGGTAGATCATGTGTGTGTGTGTGTGTGTGTGTATGTGTGTGTGTGTGTGTGTGTGTGTGTGTGTGTATGTGTGTGTGTGTGTATGTGTGTGTGTGTGTGTATGTGTGTGTGTGTGTGTGTGTGTGTGTGTGTATGTGTGTGTGTGTGTATGTATGTGTGTGTGTGTGTGTGTGTATGTGTGTGTGTGTGTATGTGTGTGTGTGTGTGTGTGTGTGTGTGTGTGTATGTGTGTGTGTGTGTGAGGTCAGAACGGATCTTGGAAATTACATTTAGCCAAATTGCCAATATTAATTCGCTGTGTAGAAGATGGCAAACACATTGCTGCCCAAATGTAAAGTACGTTTGTGGGTGAATCTCATGTGCAGGTCATATTTTACCCCAAAATCCTTTATTTTGCCTATTTTAGGAGCTTTTAGCATTGTGGCATTATTTTTATGACAGTTATTTCCCATCCAAAGTGTCATTACTATGGAAGAACGTTTCAGCCACTAAATAGAAAAGGTAATTGTGTCTTTTTAACCTCATAATTCTGACTTTTTTCTCGCAAATGCGAGTATATTTCTCGCAGTTCTGACATTATAGAAGTTAAGTTGTATATAAACTCACAGTTCTGAGAAAATGCCAAAATATTTTCTCCTCAGAATTGGACTTTGTAACTCGCAATTGCAAGTTTATAGCTCACAATTCTGTGGAAAAAGTCACAATTGCTGTTTATATATAAAAAAATGTATTCATTGGCGGAAACAGGCTTCCATGCATTACACTGTAAAACACTTTTTCACTCAGAAACTGCTTGTGAATTTCACAAATTGAATTGAAATTTTAAAGTAGTACATAATCAATAATCTTATAATAAATAAATAAAATAAAATTTATTTTTATAACTTTAAAAAATCATTCACAGTACACCATAATGCAAATATTCAAAGTGCCATGAAATTTCCATTATTACATAATTGATTTTTATGACAAGAAAAAGTACAGCAAATATTACTATTATTTATAAATACTTGAGCATTTTTTCATATTCCAGTACAGTAAGTTGTTGCACTGTTGTAATAAATGAACGTGCTCGATTGTAAAGAAAATACTATCACAATGCAAATACCTAAAAATGGCTTTTACTTTCAATAAGCAAAATGTTGCGGTTGCTTTTGGGGTGCGATATGAGCCGAACATGTTCTTAAAGGGTTTTGTGAGATGTATGTGCCTGTTATCGATGTTTCAAAATGAAAACCAGCCTCAAAATCGATGTACCCCTCCTACAGGACGATAAACAAGATGTCTTTTTTTCTCTGCCTTTGTCTTAAGCACAACACAAACTAGTACAACTAACAAACAAGAAAAAACAACCATCTGAACACTGTGCAAGTTGTTGTGAAGTTCTCAAAATATATTTCCAATTGCTGGCCTATCAGCAGCATCCAGCCAATCAGTGGACTGCTGTGATCCTATTTGTCAGCTGATGTTTTATGTCCTGTTTGTCTCTCTTTCTGGTGTCTATCCTCGATCTTCTCCCCCTCTTCCTGTGGAAAGCTTTTGCAGTAGTACTATCTGATGCGTGACTAAAGAGGAGCAGTTGTATTTTTCTATTGGTGTCCAGGAGAGTGAGTTCTCTGTCTGTCTGATGCTCCTGAACATACTGAGATTAAAAGAAAGTGCCTGAATCAGCCAGTGCGTCTCACGCCTTCTGTCCACACTCACTCTCGTGACATCTTTTACTCTCATTTGGGACAAGGATGTTTCTATTACAAAAGACAAAACTTTAACGATAACACGTCAGTTACTGTTCAATCTCTTCCGTGTTAGTCTGGTATTTTCCTCTAACTGCAAAATGCTACGCAAGTCGAGATCATTTGTGTCAAGCGCAACAACAGGGTTTCAGAAGTACAAATCATATACATTTTCTCCATAGAGTTATTCACATTCAGTAACAACATAAATGTTTTGCAAGCTCAGAAACTGTTAAATGTTGGTACAATGTCAGAAATTTCAAATGTATTTAAAAACTGTTCCCAACACTCAAACTATTTATATATTTGTATATATTTGAATATTTTGTAACAAATATATCAATAAAATATATTGAATATAAATATTTTTTTTGTATATATATAAAATATGAAATTTTTCACATTTTAAAATGATATTTTCCATACCGCTATATGTTTTTGCACACATCAATGTTTTTTGAGCATCAAGATGATACTTTTAGTTTTTATTATTTTATTGAATTCCATTTAAAAAAAAAATGTATATATGTCTATGTAGTTTTTATTCAGTTTGTTATTAGGTACATTAGGTTAAACTAAATGAAAATGAGAAAAGTTGCCTCTGAAACTAGCTGAAATAAGTTTTATTGTATTTTAAGTAACATTTTAATTATAAAATAATATATATGAAAACATTTTTTTTAATGCTTTTAGTTTCAGATTTAGTTAACTAAAAGGAGCCTGATGCGCACACACATTTATATGTATTATGAATTATAACATTTTATTGTTGGGAATGATTTATACAATTTACAATGCTCTATGGGAAGAGCAGTTTGTTTCCTCAAAATGTTCAATACATTTGTCTTTTTTCCAACAATTCTGCATCAAATCAAAATTTGTAATGTCTGGTTCGTTTGTTACTTTTTCAAACTCTATTCGGAAGTCTTTTCTTTTAAATGGAGAAAACGAATGTGAAAAATACTTCCACAACCAAGGCATTTTAAAAAAAGCCACTTTTGCATGCTATTTCTGTCACAACATGCTCACCAATACCACATATACATTTCCATATACCATATATTTTATATCAGCATTAAAATCATTCGGATTGGGTATTTTTTTTTTGTGTTGCAAACTTTCAATGAGGACAACTTTTCTGGTTTATGTGGAAATAAAAGCCAAGAGACTAGAAAACAATGCTAACGAATGGTAGTTAGTCACGCAGATGTTTGGCTGTTCAATATTACTGGAAAGCATGTGTGTGGCCACTGCATAAATTACACGTGACAGTGTTTGTGCAGAAAGCTGGGCACGTGCTGGCATGACGGCATGTCCCATAGCCCAGCTCTATTACTCTCCACTGCATCTTCCTCTGTATTATCCAACAGAATGTGATTGTAATGCCAAGTCAAAAACATCTTAACCGTGAGCTCCCGAATGAGTGAATAACAGCTTGAGTGGGACAGATGGGGAGAGGGTCCCAAAGGCCTTGTCCAGCTTTGGAACTGTAACTACAAATAGCATCAAATTCCAGCATGTGCAGACATTTAGACCACGCTGGACTCAACAGGAGTCCTTCTTTGTCCTCTTCCCACTGTTAACGCTGAGGAATCAGGTAACAGCACACTAATGCATATACCACAGCACGGATGACCAAAACGCCTCACAACATGACGAAACCAGTCATCCTGTTATAATCTGGTTTTGTCATTTGGTTTGCTCACAGATCTGTTGGTTATTATGGGAGCATGCTAGTTTTGTCATTCTGCAGCGGAGTATTATAGGAGTTTACTAGTTTTGTCATTTCATCTGCTGATAGTTTTGGATGAGAACGTATAAGTTCTGTTTTTGTCGTGTTGTTTCATCATTTACATCTTTGTTAATGGACCATTCCGGGGTGCATTTCCCAAAAGCATCGTTAGCTAACTATGATCGTTAGTTCCATTGAACTCTATTGGTAACGACGGAACTTGCGACCATAGTTGTTTTTGGGAAACGCACCCCCGATCTGTCTCTATACTATAGGTTTTCATTTTGTCAGCTTTGTTTATAATGTCAGCATGAATTATATTGTCTTTTCGTCTATTTTTTATTTTATTTCAACAGCTTTGTTGATCATAACAAAAGGTCTAGTTTTGTCTAGTTGAGTAGTTTTGTCTACTGACTATTTTGTTTATCAATAATTTCTGTTTTAATTTTAGTTTGTTTTGGGAATTCTGTTATGTGCTATCTTTTTTATTTGATTTTTAAAAAAATATTTCTATTTAGATTTAATTCATTTGTATTTCAGTTTAATTTAGGTAATTTTATTATAACCTAAACATATTTTATTTCAGTTGGATAAGGCAACATTTTAGCTTTAGTTATATTTTTTCCAGTTTAGTTTTAATAATTTTACTTTAACCTGAAAATATTTTATTTCAGTAGATTAAGGCAACATTTATAATTTACATGTAGTTTTTTTAAAGTTTTTAATTTAAAAATTTAGATATCAATTAACACTTTATTTCAATTAACACAATTTCAGTTAAAAAAACAGTCATCCTGTTATAATCTGGTTTTGTCATTTCGTCTGCTCACAGATTTGTTGGTATAACATTTCATTCTATTGCAATCATTATGTTTGCTGAACATTTTTATTTTAATATTTAAAACTTTTTTATTTGTTTTAGTTAACACCAGTGTTGGGGGTAACGCATTACAAGTAACGCAAGTTACGTAATAATATTACTTTTTTCAAGTAACTAGTAAAGTAACGCATTACTTTTTAATTTACAAGCAAATATCTGAGTTACTTTTTTCTCCATTTATTGATGACAGTGCGCCGTGTGAACATGATCTTACTGTAGATCTAATCTAGACTAAATGTGAACGTGTATTAATTCATCCCACTCACAAAAAACAGATTCAGTATTCATCAAAATCAATTAAAACAGTGAAATGCAAACTCAGAATATAACGCAAACCTGCAATAATTAAATATGTTAAACAACACAAATATATCTAATCTTATTTTATTAACCAATGTGTTTGCTGCTGACCTTTGATGATCCAGTTCAATCATACTAATAAGCAAAAATGACTTTAGATAAACTAAAAATTGTGTTTCATGGTTTTTGTTATTGCTGAAGAGTGTTGAATCTTCTCCTGTATTCTACTGTACAGATGTAAATGAACTTTTTCTTCAGCCTGAGGTTTATTCACTTTTTGTTGTTAAAGGGCTTTTATATTTGCTATAATTAGAACTTATTGTATTAAAAACAAACAATCAAGCCCTGCTCATATTTAAAAAGTAACGCAAAAGTAATGTAATGCATTACTTTCAATAAAAAGTAACTAAGTAACGTAATTAGTTACTTTTTTAGGGAGTAATGCAATATTGTAATACATTACTTTTAAAAGTAACTTTCCCCAACACTGGTTAACACTGGTTCTAACTCAAGCGTACTAGTTTTGTTGCTTCATCTGCTGACATCTTTGTCGATTATAATGCTCCATTCGAATATAATCATTTTGTCTGCTCACTCTGCTGATAATAAGCAATAATGATAATTTGTTGATAAGGATGTACTAGTTTTAGTTTGGTAATTTTAACAACTTCATCTGACAACTTCATTGATTATACACTGTAGGAATGAAGAATAGGGTTAATCGTTTGCCGCTCAGCAGGCATATTTAACCTCATAACACGCTCATTTGTATGCATTAGTGTCAGATTGGTCCATCTTCCTGATTGTGTGCAGCTGAACCCCGTCACCCCAACCGTACTCCCAGACTGCAGGAGGCGCCGTGATGACGCTCCCCCTTCTCATTCAGGTCCCTGTGGTGCAGTCGCCTGGATTTGCGAATGAGTGTTTGTGCAACATGGCTTCCTCCCAGTTGGGAACAAACAGATACACACCAGGATGTTATTGTGCGTGACACACAACTTAAGCGTTTGAAGCATGTGTGTGAGAAAGATGAAGGTCAGCAAAGTTTAAATGGACATTGATATCAACACTGTAGCTTTACACAAAAGAACAAGGAAGAGGGAGGCAATAGAGATGTTCAGAGAGCGAGAGGGGAGTGAAGGAGCCGCCTGCGTCTCCAGAGGAGTCTTCCCACACTGAGCAGGGACCTCGGAAGGAGCCGTGCGTGCATGTGTGTGTGTTTACAGGAAAAGAGAGGGCCGGGCCAGCATTGTCTCGTTCCCGTGTACACCCTTGTTTGTTTACTTTCAGCAGTAGTTATCTGGCAACCTGTCTGCAGGGCCGGAGAGGTCACGGTAATGAATTTACTGCATTAGTCCGAGGTCAGCTGCAAGCCTTTTGGACCGCGCACATCTCTGTGGAGCGATACAGCGCTTCAAATCCGGTTAAAGTGCATTTTAAGAGTCCAAGTCTGGAGTTTTTGGTAGCGTTTGGATCCTTGAGACTAAAGTATTGAGAGAGACATAGTAAAAAATGGTCTCAATAGAGCCATGGGAGCAGTTTCGTATAAGCAGACAGCATGATGGGAAACAGACCCGGAGCGGGAAGGAAGCGGATGAACACATTGTATGTTACTTTACACTCCTAACCCTCTGGTGTTGTTCAGTCATTTTAGGAAATAAAAAATGCATTTTGAATAAAAAAATCATTACAATAGAGTGCATTAGTGCCCGCCCACTTTTTCAGAAACACTGATTGCAGAAGTATTTCTTTCACACATTCTTCCCAAAGAGATTTATAAAATGTCTTCGTTAAAGTGCTATAAGCCATGAACCAAGCCAACCAGATATGTGGTGATTCACAAAAGTACAAACGAGGGGTTGCACCGACTAGTCGACTTCAGTGCTCTGCCATGACGCTTTCAGCTTGATCGAAAATTCAGTGCGAATATTTGGCACAATGATTCTTTTGAATAAAAACAATAGTTCCCGTTGGGGCTATTCACACCAGGTGCGATCATGTTTTTTTTCATCCTGTGTGTTGATTTTTCCTAAGATCACGTGCCCGGAGCAGACACTGTTGCACAAAAGAGTGAGAGTGGTGGCGCTGTTTCCAAAACCAGTGTAAACAAACACCGAAGAAGAGTATTCTGAGAGAGAAGAGGATGCTGAGTTCTTGTTATCTTTGGTATCTGAGAATAGATTTATTCTCACATGTCCTTTATACAGAATATCATTTTTATTCGTTCGTCACTGAATTATGTGATCTGAAAAGCACCGTCCATTTATTCCACGTGTGTTATGAATAAGAGTGCGTACACTCTTCTGTCAATCATGAGACAGAAACATTTTTCTATGCATTAAAATATAAAAGCAAACAGACATGATTATGATGATATAGTTTCTGCATGTGTTTTATGGAGCTTAGGATATTTTTTATAACAATAAAGAATGTTTATGACAATTGAGAAGCAGGTGTCTATCTATTATAGAATAAAATGACTTTAGATGTCAATCGCAAGTTATTACAAGCACTCGATGATGGTTTAAAGTGGGTTTTAAGCAAAACATAACATAAATCACATACATTTTCAAATATAGCTTGATACTATTGTTCCTCTATTTATATGTTAATATGCATTCTTGTATATTGTAAAAAGAAATCTAAAGTTGAGAAAACTTAAAATGTTTAAGGTAACCATGTTTGCATTCCAATGATGGATGTGTTCACTGCGGTGTGTGTGCGTGTGTCAATGCGGTGTTGGTGTGTGTGTTCACTGCTGTGTGTGTGCGTGTGTTCACTGCTGTGTGTGTGTGTGTGTTTCAATGCTTGTGTGTTGCGTGTGTTCACTCTGTGGTGTGTATGTGGTGCTGGTGGTGTGATCACTGCTGTGTGTGTGTTGCTTGTGTGTTTGGGTTCACTGCTGTGGTGTGTGTGTGCTCACGGTGTGGTTGTGTCACTGGGGTTGTGCGTGTGTTCCTCTGTGTGGTGGGTGTGTTTGCGTGGTTGCGTGTGTTCACTGCGTGTGTGTGTGTGCGTGTGTTCACTGCGATGGTGTGTGTGCGGTGTTCACCTGCGGATTGGGTGTGTGTGTTCACTGCGGTGTGTTGCGTGTGTGTTGCTGTGTGGTGCGTGTGTTTCACTGCTGTGTGTGCGTGTGTTCACTGCGGTATGTGTGTGTGAAAACTACAAGTTCTGCGAGGATGGGTAACGTTACTCTTTTTCAAGTTGGTATCTCGTAATCACGGTAATTACGATATGGCCCGAACAGAACTACGCAGTATTACATCGGCAAACACTGTACTAATCTGTCACGCACGAGTATCGTGTGTTCACGTGTCATTTCAGTTACTCACAGAGACCCAGAGATGAAGATATGAGCGTCTTCTGAAGGTCAGGTTCTCTGGAGCTGCTCCCGCCAATTTGGTGGTCTGCGTGCGAATCAAATGCTCCGCCCTCCACTGAAGGATAAAACGATGTCGATTTAATTAAAATATCACAGATGAACTCTCGCTTCGATTAGACTTGTATCGTGTCGAGTCAACTGTAAACGACTTTCCAGTGTTGTGAAAGTCACCATGTTGATATTTACTTTATAGTCAGTGTCACTATGGTTACAGGTGACTTTTGCGGGAACAAACAAACATCAACGTTTGACATCACTCGATTATAGTATGCTTTGGTAAATCATGATAATAATGATTAATAAAAAGACAAAGTCTAAATTATGATACACTGTCATAAGACAAAAAGTCTAAATTAATACGTACCTGTATATATACCTGGTTTCACACAGTCCTAAACTTGCACTGACTGATCTTTAAATACATCAGTGGCTTTGTTTTGTCTCAAGATGCACAATGTTTTTTTATGGCATATAAAGGCATATAAAAATGACTCAAATGTCCTAATTGAACTAATCCTGGCTTAGTCTAAGCCCTGTCTGTGAAACCAGGCCACTAAATCATATTTCTGTCAACAGTACAATATTACAAAATTCATGATTATGATTATTAACATACTTTTTGTACTATTTTTATCTCTGAATTTTGACTTTTTATTGGATAAAACCAAGTCCCACTCTACACGTCTCATTTAACATAAAACATGTCACAGTGTGAAAGCAAAGTGAGTTTACAGAGGCTTTCATGCTGACGCGGACAGCTTTCTTTTGGTGTGGATGTAAGAGAGAAAGATTAACTTATTTTAATACTGCAACATAGTCCTCCAAACCCAATCCCAGCATGCCCTTGTGCTGACTGCCCAAGCAAATAACTGAAAACTGCTAGAAAAGAGCATTTACAGCAGATTTCTGCTCTCACAGTCCGGTTGCATAATGATATTGATAGTAAACATGTCTGTGGTTTATTTCATACACCAATGAATCGGCTTGTTGTGCACTGGATATGACACGCGGCGTTCAACTGAACAGAATTACTCTTCTCTTCCCCAGAGGGCAGTTCAGTCATGTGTACAGCGCAGAGAGGAATTATGGGATATATATTATGTGAATAACACTGTTTTCTGCACCATGTTACTTGTCATCAAACAGATCCCATTGACAACAAATCTTGTTCAATCCATCTTCAAATGTGACCAGAAGGGAGGATTTTTTTTTTAAAATAATTACTAATATTTTGATCTGTTCCTCCCAAAGATATCGTATAACTTGAGAAGACATGGAATACAGTGCAGAAGTCATATGGACTACTTTTATGGTACGTTTTTGGTGTTTTGTCTTTCCACATGCGATTAAATGTGGACAACATGTTCATATTTGGGTGAACTTTTTTATAGCAAGCAGAAATTGGGACAAAATCTGCATTTCTGTGTCATTTATGCAAATATATAACTGCTCCCAGAATGATAAACTAGTATGTGTAATGTAACGTAAAGCGAGAGAGTCGCTGTGTGCAGAGCAGCCTGGCCTTAATTTAAACAGGCCCCACTGAGTCTGACAGCCCCCCTGTTTACATGAATACAATCGGAAACAAATGTGAACACAATCACACACACACACACACACACACACACACACACACACACACACACACACACACACACACACACACACACACACACGACTGTATCTCCAAGAACCTGATGGTCTTCTTGTGAAATTACGAGAATATAAAGAGAAAAAACATTTTGTATTGCCCACAAACTAATGTTGCAAACATTAAAATATTTCCTACTAAAGCTATATATTGTCTATTCATCAACCCCAGCCCAGACTCAAGAGACCGAGAGAGACTCTCTGTTTTATGGAGAAATTATTTTAGGATCATGACGTTTTTTTGCATGGTGTCATTTCTTTCTTGACAATTACACACATTCATCTAAACTTTCATTACCGTAACACACATGGACATTTTGTCATTCCTATTATTCTACAAGATGCTGATTCTTATTACTGTCATTTTTTGTGTATTACAGTATAAATACTGTAATTTATTTTTAATTTTATTACATTTGAACCAGCATAAAACCGTACAAAAAAAAACATGTAGTATTTAATGCTACACAATAATAATAATAAAACCGTATTAAGTCAATGACAATAACATTTTATTTATTTTTTGCATTTCATAAATGAAAGGTTTCATTTTTGGCATAATGAACAAAGAGAGGGATTTTTCTGCATTACAGTAATGAGAAATTAATATTTTTTTAGCATTACGGTAATGAGGATTTACGTAAAAAACAAGCAAAAATATCATGAATAGGAGAAGCACATATGCATAAAATTTTAATATTCAGGGATAATGTTGTCAACCAAACATTATGGCAAAAAGTGATCAGAATTATTTTTATGTAACTGGCTGACCATATATTATCAAGCCTATTAGATGACTACTTATCAGACAAAAAAAACTAAAGGGAATCTATTATTTGAGGGTGTTTGCATGAATTATTTAACCATTTTGTGATATAAATAGTGTGCGTTTATGTGTACTTTATAAATACATATATGTGTGTGTATACAAATACATGCATAAACACACACCCACACAGACAGACCGATAATGCATGTTTGTTGCAATGTATACAAAAATGGAAATTAGCATGAATAAATAATGAGTATGTGTGTGTTTGAGGCTGGTACTGTAAATTACAGCTCTAAGAGATGAACCAAAAGAAAGGACACTGCTTGTGTACAGCACATATCCATGGTAATAGAGATGGGCAGCAATTCCTTGTGTGCTTCCATAGTTACATCCCACATATGAAGAAAAAATACAGTTTCTCTGTAGCACACACACACACACTTCAGTCTGTTTAAAAGACTCACTTGAACTGTTGAGTTATAAATCACTTTTCTTTATTTAAATCAGTGGTTTGGCAGTACGCAATAAACAAAACAAAACCAAAAAAGCAGAATACAAACAAAATGACTACAATACCCAAACTTGGCACTGGAAGAATGCGTGAGTGAGTCAATATATAGATTGTTCCATGTGTGAGTGTGTACAAACACGGAAACATCATTGATCCAGCTTCCAAACGGCTGTCACGAGTACTAACACTAACATTATTAGCATCATTAACAATACCATCATTATCATTTCATTCATATTACAAACAGGCGGTAAACCGTTACATCACGTGTGCCTACGGTCTGGGAACTGACCCAGAAACACCCGTCGGGCATCAGCGAGGCCCTTCGTTACCAGACGTTAGATGCAACTCGACTAGGTCATGGAAATGACCCGACAACCAGCAGCAAAGAAAAAACATGAACGCAAAACCATATAAAAGTAGCAAAGTGAACAATCGTGAGATTCAAACGCCATTGAGACTCGTTATAACACTAAATGAATGAGCTGATGAAAAGGATGCAGAGTTATTGCAATGGATTGAATGAAGCCGCATGAATGGATAATGCACGTGTGACATGCATGAGCAACGACTAAACGCACTGCTGTTGTGTTTTATGGCCGATTCTCCGTGTGTGAATCTCACAAAACTCACACAATAATCAAAAATAAAAGCAATCAGAATTACATTTGCTCATCCTCTCTGAGTATCAAAGCTTTTTGCATTGTGACATTACTTTCGTAACAAATTAAACATTCATCCTCGATATTGTCATTACCACACCTGGACATTTTACTGCTTATTCTACAGCATGGTAAAAGTAATTATATTCTCATTACTGTTGTTTTTAGTGTATTACAGTACAAATACTATTTAAATTTTTTATTTAAATCTGCATAAAAGACAGCACAACAAAACTTAACATACCTACTACACAATTTAAAAAAGCATTACGTTAATGACAATACTTTTTTTCTCGCATTTCAGTGACGAAAAGGTTTCTTTTTTGCATTACAGAAATATAAATGAGTGATTTTTCTGCATTATGATAATGCGAATGATTTTTTTGCATGACGGTAATGAGTGTCATAACTCATAAAAATGTCATAAAAATAATGTTACAATACAAAAAAGTTAGCGTTTCTTTAACAGAAAACTCTTTGATACTTTCTTTTGATTTTGGAGTGAATTGTGAGACTTCAGCTAGATGCAGAAATGAGGCTATTGATTGTACGCTAAACATGCGGCAGAACGTTATCACTTCCCTTTCAAATGCATTCTGATAATCATTATATTTTTTTAACGAAGGTCCCTTAAACTGATCCTGGAACTGCCGGCGGAATGACATGAACAGAGTCCATACGTAAAGACTTCCTAACACCAGTTCAACTCCGCTGCATTCAAAGCATCCTCAACGGCACGCTCTTCAGGTGATCTGTTACATGCTATTTGGGGAAGTTGGTCCCGGTAGCTACTGAATTTCTCTCTCTCTCTCTATTTTCAGGGCATCCAATAATGAAGAGCACAGATGTTGAGATTAAAGACATCACAGGAAGTCAAAGAAAGAAAGTAGACGTTTCAGCAAAAGCAATCTCCTTTAGAAGTACGTCTGTGTTTGATACTATTGGCCACGATTATATTATTCATTTTTTTTATATTAGCAAATTGGCTGAAGCGATTTTTATCCTTACTACAAAAACAAGTTTTTTTCTTCTTAAAAATACATATTTTTATTGTTTTGTCCCTGTACTTACACAACATCCCCTGTTTCTTACTCTCTTTTTTAGGGTCAATGTGAAGTCATAAGACGGACAGGACTCAAAGCAAACGGTCATGATATGGGGACACACGAGGGATCGTTTGAGGATTCATTTTGGCAGCATAAACGAGTAAATCACTCCATTTCATTACATTTTTGTCTTGTGCTGTGCAGCAATGATATTAATCTTTACATTTGGAATGTCGTACAAATATTAAGCACTTTGTTTTTTGGATTGCAAAGAAGCTCAAGTATTTGAATACCGTTGTTCTCAAGTATATCCTCATAAACTGAAGAAAACCTCTGTGTTTATGCTGCCAAAATGCCTCCCTGTGACTGAGTGTGTGTGATTTATCTAACGGTGACGCCCAGCTTCTCCAGAACGCGTGTGCCTTTCTCCTGGTACTCCTCTCTGGTCATCCAGAAGTTGTCTTTGTCCTTCATGATGTCGGCTAGCACCGCTCCGCCCAAAAACACCATGTGTTTACGCCGTGGAGGATCCTCGATGCGGATCTTAAACTTCTACAAAAGCAGAAGCGAAGACACATTCAGTAAAACAGCAATGCTGTATAATGCATGAAATTATTACTAATACAACTCAAAACTAAACTACAGCAGGATTAGAAATCGCCAGTGTTGTTGAACATACTATTTTAGTTTTATGTATATTTGCAATTCATTTTTATTTGTATATTTTCCATTTTCAGTTTTTTTTTCTTCAGTTTTCTTAAATATGCTTGTATAGTTTATGAAAGTTTAAGTTATTTTTAGTACATGTCGGTAAAAAAATAAGATTTTTTTTTTTAATTTGATTTCAGTTAACGTTAATTTAACTGCTTTTTAATTGAGTTTTTAGCAACTATAATAACCCTAGAAATTGTAAATCCAACAAACTGCTCTAGATTTGTATAATTTGCAGGTAAAAGTGCTCCAGTAGGGATTCATACATTTCAATATAGCCAACATTGGAGTAGATTTTATTGTAGGCCTGTCTAGTTATCAGATTAGTGCATCTGCAAACAGCACAGTGACCTTTAACATGGTTAGAAAAAAATGGCAACAGAAAGAAAATAAATGTCCCAATTTCAGAGGAAGTTCCTCTTAATAAAGGAAGTTAATTCTTGACCTAGCAGTCTATAGATAAACTCAAATAATGCTGAAGAAATTGCAACATTGCTAACTAGTCAGTTAGAGGTGAATGTCACCACCTAGTGGTCAGAAGCTATATCCCAGAGACGGTCTGTGTTACAGGTTAGTTGTGTTTAAAGTGTTATTGGTACCGAGAGCTTGTCGACGTCTCCCTTCAGCACTCTCTCCAGGTAGAGCTGCTTGAGCTCCCGCTCCAGACGAGACGGCAGACCAGGATACATCGTGGATCCGCCCGACAATACGATGTGTTTGTAGAACTCAGCCCTGACAGAGACAAACACGTGTGTGAATACCACATAAACATGATATTAGGAGAGGAGAGGAAGTGACAAGGGGCCAAGTATGGTGACCCATACTCGGAATTTGTGCTTGCTTTTAACCCATCCAAGTGCACAGAAGTGAACATCAGGCTGTTGGACTTGTAACCATTAGGCCATGACTGCCCCCAAATTCTCGCGCACTAACAAGTGCACTTGGATGGAAGAAATTATAGCGCAGGAAGAAATTATAGTTCTAAAATATTATCAACATGTCTAGTATTTCAAAGACTTAAACATTTAAACAAGTTACTTTATTTAAAAAAATATTACACGACACTTTGTAAAACGTAGTCTGAGACAAACAATAGATAAAAATAAGATCATATTTGGCACATTATATGCAACAGATAAAGAAATATGTAATGCATTATACTTTAGAATTACACACACACACACATATATATACATACACATATATATACACAGATAAAGATTAAAATATAATGGCAATATATAATAAAGATATGTAATATATAAATAAGTTATATTGTAAGCGGTAAAAGGTATAAAAAACATAATTTAGCATTGTTAAAATATTATAACATTTATAATTATTCAATTATAATATACAATATATATATTGTTTAGTATTTTAAAACATTCAAAATATTTTTTTAAATACATTTGTTAAAGATATTGCAAGATTTGTGTGTAAAAAGGAGACAAGTTTATAAAATAGTATTCAATTATTTGACAATATATAACAGATAAAGGTATAATATGTAAAGTATACATTTAATTTTTATTTCACAATATATAAACATTATATATAGTAACAGCTAAAGATAGAAATATAAACGTATAATATGCATTACATGCTACAACATCCTCTTCTATATTAATACTGAATGAGCAACAGTAATATTTCACCAGACCTGGTGTCGATGTCGGCTGCATGGATGGTGTTGAAGAGCAGTTCAGCTACACCCACTCCCTCCACATTAATGAGGTGAGGCTGGAACAGAGCCTCCGGAGCCTCGAACCGCTCGCCGCCCACTTTAATCACCCTACCGTCCGGCAGCTAGACCCAGAGAGAAAGAGTGTGAATGCTCCCAGTGTAAACACTGCAGACGCTCTCAGAGAGTTACGTTTACACGACACTCGGCTGCCCTCTGACGCCAAGCACAAGTCTGTGTCTGGAGCTGGGTCGGCAACCTTTTCAGCGTGACGTGACATTTTCTGGTTAACCACTGTGCCAATCTAGGTTTGTTCCAGTCTAGCTTTTGAGGGTGCTTTCACACTTGGTTCGATTGCTCCCCCCTCCCCCTGCTGGACTGTGTTCATATTATTTTATTTAAGTCCGAACCACGGTTTGTTTGCTTCATCAGCTGTTTACCCCGTTGCTTAGTAATGGCGGTGCAGAAGGCGGCAAAATGCATAATATTGCTCTCTGCACTTTGATATATTTACGTTTTTAACCGTTCGTTTTGTTAGTTTCAGTGGCTTAAGGGCACTTGCGTCTGTCTTATGAATGTACTGAAAATGCTCTAAAGAACGCTGAAGGCGAACAGAAATGAGATATACAGCTTTCTGCTTGCAGCACGTCAGTCATGCTTGTGAGGAAAGTAAGTGAAACACACACAAACCTACATTTGAATCAAATAATACCTCATTAATAGCAGTTCACTTCTGCAATTTGGTACGATTGCGTTCACATCAGCAGCGAACCGTACCCCAGACCACCATTTTTAAGCGGACACGGGTACGGCTCGCGGGTGCGCACCCGAGGTCAGAAGACAGCGTTCACATCATCCAAACGAACCGAACTCTGACGTAAATCGAACCAAAAGTGCTAATGTGAAAGCACCCTAAAAGTTTATGACAGCTTTAAATGCTCACTATCTTTGGGAAGAGAGCTTATGGGTTAATAAATCCCCATCGGCTGAACTCACCGTGTAGGACTCCACCAGCACGGTGGTCTCCAGCGCGAGCTTCTGCTCCTGCTCGATGTTATAGCCCACGTAACACAGCTTCTCCTTCATCATCCTCACCGTCTCGAAGTCCGCTGAGTGGTTGAAGGCATAGCCTCTTAACAACAACAGCTGTGGAGAGACGGAGAGCGATGAGATTCAGGCTGGACACTACTAATCTAAAACCATTCTTTTCTTTGAAATAAAGCTGTAATAGAATTCAAATATTAGATGAAAAACTGAAAACTGAAATAAGCTTATAAAACAAACTGAAACTAAAACATACAGAAATAATAAAAGCACATACAATTGTTAAAACATTTTTTTTTTACTTAAAATTAAAATGAAAGCTGAAAATGAAACACATACAAACATTTGATATGATAAAAATAACTATAATGGTATTAAATGATACTTAAATAACAATGGTTGACTCTGCATAATTACTTTTTCTGATAGAAGAAAATGTTGCACTGTAACACTGAAAAAAACAACAACACTACACTATTAAGTATAATTAAAAATGTGCAAAAAAAGTTTATATTTGATCTGTATTAGAAAGACAACCGTGCTGATTTTATCCACTACTAAGTTGACATGTTGAGCCGTTTGCTTTCTTAATCAGGACTCACTGATACTGTAATATTTATATCAGAAGCATGTTAGCATGTCAGAGAGTGCATTCGAGACAGAGAACAGAGAGTGTGTTCCTGTGTGGCTCAGTGGTAGAGCATTGCGTCAGCAGCGCAAAAGGTTGTGGGTTCGATTCCCAGGGAACACATGTACTAATGAAAATGTATAACCTGAATGCAATTGTAAGTCGCTTTGGATAAAAGCGTCTGCTAAATGCATAAATGTAAATGTATTAGCCAAGGTAATGTTAATGAATCACAGGTTCACTTCAGGTTATTGATTTTCTCACAATACCATCTCTCTAACAGAGTTGTGTGATTTCCTTCTCTATGCTGGTCTTTTCCTAACCTACATGTTCAGTATGAGAGCTAATTAACACATCAGTGGCTGTTGCTACTCCACACAGTGTTTGAATGTTTACAGTGTGCGATGTAAAGATTTATTTCATTAACTGTGCACCACCACACAGGCCCTGGCCAGTTGAAATCACTGTAAGCGTGTGTCATTGGTCCTAATGTCTCAATTCACTCAATCTTAGCTATTCAAGAAACGGCTAAAAACATCTCTTCCATCTTTATTTGACCCTCTAACACTAGCCATCTCTATTTTAATTCGATTTGATCTATTTGTTGACTTGACCCTAAAGGCCATTGCACAATGAAGGTCTCTGTATACTAAATCCGAAATGTTTGCACGTTGAAAAATAAATACGACCTCACGTTGTGTCAATCACGTTTGCACACTGCCTCCGAAACTTTCATCCGCCCAAAGAAATTTGTATCAGGTTCGATTTTCTGTGTTTTCGCATACATTGCATGCATTTTGAAAGAAAGGGATGGGGAATATGAAAAAACGGAAAATGTGCATTGATCTAATCCAATGACCAAAGTCCTAATTTTTCGTCCTAAATTTTTGCACGTTCTAAAACAAATACGACCTCATGTTTACACACTGCCTCCGAAACTTTCGTCCGTCATAACTTCGGAATGGATTCAATTTTCTGTGTTTTTCGCATCCGTAGCAAGCACATCGAGAGGTGTTTTGACAACTCAGAGCCACCGTACAAACAAACGACAAAATCCAGAATGGGGATTGTCAAGTTGATCCACTTTTCGTCTCGAAGCACAAAGCACTGTTAAAATCCTTGCACACCGAGTTCACAGAAATTGGTGGTCTTCTTTTTAATATGTGGCTCTAATATCGCTAGCAAAGCATCAAACTGAGCCACTGACATCCTGAAGTAAACTGAATCGCCCGTGATAACCACACTCCTAAAGTAAACTTCCTAAAAACTCTCTGTCCTCTCTATATCTCAAGACTTGATGGACCCAATATTTCCTTTCTTTTTAAGAAGCGAGAAGAACAAAATCATCCGCACTGCTTGAAGACTCTATTTAGTACGGTTTTGAGATTTTTTTCACAACTGATTAATTAATACGTATCGGACTTAGAGTGCATAACACATTTTTAGGATGACGAATACGAAAAAACGCATATGAAAATTTCAGACCCGGTGTGCAAGAACCTTAACACTTGCTCTCTCTATTCATTTTCTAACTGATTGTTTTCTTTTTAAAAAACACTAGCTCTATTCTATCCATTTGTTATATATATATTAAAAAAACCTTGCTACATGTATACCGAGACTTGTCATAGCTCTTGCGTATCATTGCTCTTTTGTTGATTTTGATTGCTTCTATTGTCATCGTTTAAGTCGCGTTGGATAAAAGTGTCTGCTAAACGAACGCTAGATGCATTAACATTGCATTAGAAATCCACAGTTGGACTGAAGCGATTCAGACTGATGAGAATATGTGCACGTAATCAGTCAGCGGCTGAGACAGAGCATCTACAGGACTGTACCTTGATGAGGTAGCGTGTAATGTCTCGTCCGGCGATGTCCAGACGGCGTGTGAGATGAGGAAGAGAAAAACCTTCGTACACTGGACAGATATGAGTGACTCCGTCGCCAGAGTCCACCACCACACCGGTCAGCAGACCTGCACACAAACATCCACTTAGAATTTGATTGTATTTATATACATTATATTGATTTATTTTCCCATCATTAAACGTTCATTACCTTGAGCGTACAGAGTGAGCACGGCCTGGATGGCGATATAAATGCCTGAGAACTGATAGGTCTCAAACATCACCTACAGAGACACAAGAGGGTCAAAACTCACAAACACAAACCTCACTGAGGTTCCTCACAGATGTTATTCAACAAACGGGTGCTCAAACCTCGATGATCTTCTCTCGGTTCTTGGTGGGGTTCATGGGCGGCTCCGTGAGCAGGATCTTGCAGTTTTGTGAGTCGATGTTGAGCTTCTCGGGGCCGAAAGTGTAGTCCCACAAGTGCTTCATATCGTCCCAGTTCCTCACGATCCCGTTCTCCATCGGGTAGTTCACCTCCAGCATGGAGCGCAGCTCGCTCGCCTCGTCGCCCACCATCAGGTCCTACAGGTCACACAGGAGAGGTCAAAGGTCAGGACACTCAATGTTAACTTTCAGTACAAGCTGAACGGAAGCTGTCCAGGTTAAAGGAGAAATTAAAAGTGTTGAATGAATCTGGAGACAACTGGGAAAAAAACATACTGAATCAGATTTTCTAAATAAAAGTCGTTTTTTATGAAATAAACTTTGCACACTGATGAGTTTACTAATGAATATGACAGTAAAAATTATTAAAAGCTCTGCAATAGTCGTTAAAAGAGAGTAAACCGGTCACACCGTGAATGAAAACACAACCAGGGTTCCCATCGGTGTTGTAAATGTAAACGAATATTGAAATAAAGCTGAATACAACAAATTAGATATAAGAAAAACTTACACGAAAATCACAAATCTTGCATTGGCAAATGAAATTTCCATAATAAAATTACTTAAACTGAAATAAAAGAGATTTCAAAAGCAAACTAATATAATTTTTTTTTTTTTACAGAAATTACAAAAGACACAAAGTTACTAAAACTTCATCTAAAATTTAAATAAAAACTGATAGTATCAAACTAAAATCGAATTCAAAATAAGATAATAAAAAAAAAATACCAAAACAACAATGGCTCCCATATTTTTATTTATTTATCATAATTCAATATTATAGAAATTGTATTATCATGTGTTAATAAAACACTTTTAATCTGACATTTCCTGGGTTTCTATGAGCATGAACACTGTATATCCTATTTGGACACAGCACACTCATGCCATTCTGTACAGACCAGTGCATTCTGGGTAATGTCATGCATGGACACATACAAGCAAAATCATTTCATCAGAGTTAGTGAGAGAACAAGATTTATGATTAGTTTGAACATTACACATACATCAAGCCAAACTACTACCAGCTCTGCATCTCCTGAGAGGGTTTGGAAAGAATCACTACAGGTTACTCACACACGCGCACACACACACGCGCACACACCCACATGTTGGTTTTTATGGTTTACGGGGACTCTCCATAGGCGTAATGGTTTTTATACTGTACAAACTGTATGTGCTATTGCCCTACACCTAAACTTAGCCCTCACAGGAGACGGTGCATTTCTATTTTCCCTCAAAAAAAACTCACTCTGTATGATTTATAAGCATTTTAAATTATGGGGACACTGAAAATGTCCTCATAAATCACCTTCTCCTTGTAATACCTATGTCATACCCATGTCATTATACAAATTTGTGTCCTCATAAACCACATAAACATGCCCACACACACACACACACACACACACACACACACACACACACACACACACACACACACACACACACACACACACACACACACACTTCCCATCCTCCTATAATCCTACAGCACCCCAATACAGTAACAAAGGAGAGAAAGACAAATACGGAGAGAACAGGCGATGATCAATGAGAGCTCCTGAAGAGTGAAAACTGATCCATGATCAGCAATGTTAGCGCACTGATCCTTGAAGTAAAGGACCAGACTTGTCCTAAAGGAAATCAGTATACATTTTTTAAATAATTGTATTAAAATGATTTTAAATTGATCAATTAAATGAGAAAATGAGTTCTCTTCATTTGTTGTCTTGTCAATCAGTTATATTTCTTAGTACTTGATCTGCTGTAACCACTGTTGGTTCTTTGTCAACACTGTCAGTAATTATCATCAGATGAAGGGTTTTGTTCATTTTTAAGACAGTATTTTAATATAAAAACATATCAGCTGCACTACATGATCTGATGTCTTATTTGCCCAAGAACAAAATATACTAAAATATTAATATACTTAATTAATTGTAATATTAATTTGATATACTATAAAAACCTGTTTACCTGCATGGTTCATTACCTGAAAGACCTTTGTCTACAAATACATATATTATAATATAACATGTAAATATTTCTAATTAATGTAGTATTAAAAAAATGTGTTTTTGGTTAAAATTATTCCAGTGATCAACACTACACTCAGGGGACATGGCTAAAACAATCTATTCATATTTGTTCAGTCTTTTGACAATAACAAATACATATCTCAATATTTCAGTTTTTCTTCTGAAATGACAGGAACATTAATATTTCAATCAGAGGAACCGGTAAACCCTCTCACAGCAGCTCCACCCCCCGTGAAAACGCCTCTGCAGGAAGTTCAAGTCAAACAGGAAGTTACTCAAGTTGCTGTTTATGACCCGTTACCAAATATGACCATTCATAGTGTTTCTTTGAAATCCTTAGAAGGACAATTTACAACCTCTGATACTAAATCTGCTGAGCGACCTACATGGGTAGCATTTCAAAGCATCATTATAATGTAGGATCCAAACGGTTTTAGATGTCATTTCATCCAAATCCTTCATGCTGTCCCCAAAATGTATTACGACAAACAACAACGGACAAAACAATTATGATTATGAACAAAATTGTAATTAATTTAATACAATTTTTTTTAAATAAAACGTTGAATCTGATTCTAAATGAACCGTTTAGTATTTCTTTAGGAGACTGCTGTAGGGTGTGTATACAGCAAGGCAGCACACTGGGGGATTGGGACAGAGCCCAAGTCATGGTGTCAGTGTAGGGAAAGCTTTAGGGAGGAAACGTTACCTTGATCTCGATGTTTCCCACTTTGGCTGTGGAGCGGATGATCGGTCTCCCCACCAGAGCCGGGAAAATGTGCTCTGGGAAATTAGAGCCGGCATATCCACACTTCACAAACTGAACGACACACAGACAGAGAGTTATGAAAAATACTAAAATGACTGAAACATATATAAATAATAAAATAAATTAACAAATGACAAAGGCACATAAACTTAGCACAAAAAAAAAATCTACTGAAAATCTACTTATAAAAGTTCAAAATATTAAGAACACTAGTTATTCAAAACATGTCCAGCGAGAATGAGAAAATAAATGTTGCCTTGCAACTAACAGAAATAAATATGATTTAAAAAGTACTAAAGTTACTTTAGTTAAAGTTACTAAAACGGAAAAACTTTAGGAAATAAAAAGACGATTAAATGAAAAAGAAGATCAAGATGCATTTGTAAATTTAACAGGAAGGACCCTAGATTAGTGTGCAGACATTTCTGTTGTCATGCAGAAATATTAAATGACACACGGCAGAATAAATGCACTGAAATATCTCATCATATCTACTCTAATGTTCAGTTTAAAATAAACATTGTTTTTGTGTATTTTTGAAGGTGCTAGGGTAATTATATAATATAAATAAGTAGGCAATTTTGTGTACACTTAATACAGAATATGAACACGTATTATGACAATGCCATGCATTTCTGCACAGTTCCTACAGTGTTCTGGACATTTATCACGGGTTTTATGCTAATACCATGGTATTGCGGGATATGTACCACACCATCCTTCAAAGTTCCTCGCTGTATCTTTACATTAACACTTCCCAGCAGACCGAGAGAGAACATGAAGGATTTTTTATTATTATTATTATATTTTTTTTTTTTATTGCATATGAACATATATAACAACAAGAGAAATACAACTTTGCATATAAATGCCATCAGTACACAAGATTACAAATGGAAAAAAAAACATAAATAAAGCCAGAGGAAGAAGGAAAACAAAATAAATAAAACAACAAATAATGAGGATGGTACGGTTTACTTGTCTATTTCAAATTTGCAGATAATGTTAGAAGTCCTGAGAGCTTTTTTTGCTTTACATGTATATAGCGTATTACAGTATTGTATACCACCCGACCACTTCATTTTGTGTATATGAAACTTCTCCATTATAACCAGTAACGTTAATTGAATAATATAGAACGATGAAGGAATGTGTTTCTATGGTTTGTCTCATTACCTCACTTCCTCTCTCGCCCAGATGCGAGACTACAAACTCGGAAGTGAGTTTGAGATCATCTGAACCTTTCCTTTTACTGACAGGAAAACACAGGCATCATCGATATCAATGTGCGTAAATATCTCCTTTCATAAATAATGCATGTTCATTCGGCGACCTTGTTAGGATATCGATTAACATGTGTAAATGTCCATCGTGTCAATACATATACAAAGCTTCCGTAAAACACCCCAATGCAGACTCATTTATAATCAGTCCCGAGCTATGATTCCCGTGCATCCGACCAGGGCTTTTCCCGCATCACGGGTCGTGTGTAAATCACAGATAATCAGTGTAAAACACGGTGCTATCAGATCACTTCCTGTTCCGCTGCATCTGTCTCCTGCAAGCGGTCATTAAATCCCACACAGCCGCGAGACAGAGCACCAGTCAGCCCCGAGCGAGCCGTATGAGCTCCGCAGACACACTCACCCCGGTACCGTTGTCACACACCACCACTTTCCTGCCTTGACTGTCCATGTTTCTCCAGACTCGGTGAATCCGCCCTGATCTCAGCTCCTGCTGTCTTCGGCCAGGCGGAAGTCAGCGCCCTGCCCGTCACACCTCTTCAAAATAAAGGTCCGCCGCGACGCTTCAAAACTAAAGCCTATAGACATGTACAAAAATACCTTCATATATTTACACCATTTACTAAAACACATACCTTCAATGGATAGTGTTTTCCAACTGGTATTCTTTCAGGAGGCAGAATATTAAACACAAGTGAACAAAAAGTTCTTAAAAATCAAAGTTCAAAACTGATAGCATTGTGAGAACAGACTACTTGTAAAAGACGTCTTTAGAGCTTGAACGTATTTTTTAGTGCAGATGACAGTTCAGGTAAAAAATAAAATACATAATCTACTACATATATGTGACCCTGGACCAAAAAAACAGTCATGAGGGTCTTTTTTATTGAATAAATAAGATTTCCATTGATGTATGGTTTGTTATGATCGGACAATGTTTGGCTGAGATACAATTATTTGTAAATCTTGAATCTCTGAGGATGCAAAAACAATCTAAATATTGAGAAAATCATCTTTAAAGTTGTCCAAATTAAGTTCTTAGCAATGCATATTACTAATCAAAAATTACGTTTTGATATATTTATGGTAGGAAATTTACAAAATCTCTTCATGGAACATGATCTTTACTTAATATCCTAATGATTTTAGGCATAAAAATCAATAATTTTGACTGATACAATGTATTGTTGGCTATTGCTACACATATACTCATGATACTTATGACTGGTTTGTGCTCCAAGGTCACATATATCTCACTAATTTCATCATATTAGTTTTATTTTTGACATTTTAAATATAAATAATAATAAAAAACGTAAAAGCAAACAGGACAGTAGTGTTCCTGTTCAAATGTACCAAGATGCACTCAAATACATCAGGTCAAAAACTGTTGTTTTAAAATACTTTATTTTAATGTCATATACTCAGTGAGGACAATTATGATCAATTTACTTCTGTCTTACATTTACAATCACAATTGATCATTTCCATCTTCCAATCCGAGATTAAAAATGTCCACAATGAACAAAAGTCCACATAATCTCCTGTCCACTGGTTCCATGTCCAGGAGAGTCCAAAACGTAAAAGATACACAATGAAAATCTGCAATTGTTCAAAAAACGATTGTTCAAACAGTGACAGCAGTTCAGCTTCATCCGGTGCATCTTCAGAACAACGACCAAAAATACAAGTTGTAAAATAAAATGAACATCTTAAATACTATTGAAGAGTAACAGCTAATTTTGTTGACCTGAACAAGCAAACGCAAATCAGACATCGAATATTCAGACAGCTTCCAGCATCAGACTCAATGCCGCACAACTTCTGGAGCTGGAGGAGGTACTACGGCTGTGATTCCCATAAAAATATACAGTTAAATAAGAGAAAGCTGTAAACTGGTAACAAATGAAGCACGATGATTTAAAACAGAAACACACCCAGATCAAGCACACAAGCTGAGAGATTTACAATTTACACATCTTAGAAAACCAGCCATATCATACAGCAACAAGGTTTACCCACAATCCCTCCCTCTCTGTTATAGAGCAGACAGAAACACGTATAGCACCTCTGTACATATTAAAGACAGTGACACAACAGCAGGATCATGTGTTCAGTGTGTGAGACAAAATGTTAGTGTGTATGTGTTTATATGAACCTTAATGTGGCTGAAACAGCTGAAAAAAATACAATGACAGAAATGCTTCTCATCCATTCATGAACAAATGCCACATTGATGGAAAAGTTTACCAAAGAAATGCAGGTGTAACCCCAAAATTATATTATGCAGTAAGAAAGCTAACCTTCTTTTTAGAATCATTACATTTTAATATTGATAATTAAGCATATTTCCTCTCAAAATTCTCATTAGTGTAATGCAAAAACATGCTCATACTGTAATCAATTTTTTTAAAATAACAGATTAGACAAATTAAAGGCAGTGCAACAACATTACAATTAAAATAATATAGCTTTTTCACATTACAGTATGGAGAACAAAGGGTTTTTGGTATTATGTTAATGATAAATTGGAGGAAAATGTGCTTAATTGTCAAGAAAATCACAACATAATTCTAAAAATATGCTAAGTTTTCTTTATATTTCTTAGTTTCCCTTTGGCTTTGGGGTGAAACATGACTCGGACAGGTGTTCTTGAGAATCTCAGTGCCAGGTTTGCTTTATATTCTGCAGTGCACAGACGTGAGGAACAGCAGTTTGATGAAGTTGGGTTCAGCATCACTGGTGTGGGGTCGTGTTACATGCGATACGCTCCTCACAGGAGCACAAACTCATCTGTGCTTCCTCTCTTATTGTTCCTGCTCATTCTGTTGCATGAGAAAATGTTTGCAGGACTGTCCACGGACCCCCCGCTCTGCCCCTCCAGTCCCCTGCCCTCTACAAATGTAAAGATGGGATACTTCTCTTTAGAGGACGACAAAGCCTGAAAAAGAGCAAAAAATAATATAAATATTTAAAAAAATACATAACAGTATTTATTTCAGCTTCTTCATATTTATGCATTCATTTTGAAATGACTTAAAAAATTCAATTAATTTGAGGATATTTATGTATCATAAATTAAAATTGCAACATTAATTTGCTAATTATATATTCAGTGAAAAAAGACAAATCTAAAAAATGTTATTCCAAGAAACATAAATCTTATTGATACAAACAAGACACTCACTTCACTGACCGCTGAGCACAAAGACTCAAAGTCTCTCTTAGTCTGCGCGTAGAACCCGATGGTGCAGCTGGGATCCATACGACTAAAGTTCATCTTCCTGGGCGAGTTACAGTGAAAAGACTACGAGAGAAAAGACCGATGCACATGGTCAAAACATCTTCTGATGCTAATGTAATGTTGCTTTCCATCTCACCTCCAGAGAGAAGTTGGCTTGGGTGACGTCCACCACTGGCTGACAGTAGTGTGGGTCTAGATACAATAGCTGCTCGTCTGGAAGACAGAGAGCTGCCAATCAGAGAGCAGACAGGAACGCAGTAACCAATCAAAACATAGTTCTTAATAGACACGTACCTTGAAAGCCAATAAAAAACAGGGAATGCTTGGGTTTTCCTCCAATAATTCCTATACAGCATTTTAACTTGAGAATGTTCTAGGAAAAGAGAGGTTAGTATTTACAATAAAATATTATATGTACTTTATATATATATATATATATATATATATATATTGTGGCAAGTATCCCGAGGGCAGATTAGCGTCGCCCTGGAAATGTCACTCCTGCACTAATTGCAAACTAAGAAGACCTGAGCGTAATGACCAGTGCACCTGGAGCTCATTTGCAACGGCTTTAAAGCTGGGAGGAAAACCACACAGAGGTGAATTACATGCTCCCTGGAAGAGAGACTAACGTGTGTTTCTCTTCATCTTCACAGAGTCTGACTGAGCATCTGGCCATTCACAGAGGATCACAGACACCATCACCACTAGGACCCAGTGCACCTGCACAGAGCGCCGTATTTCCACTTCTCTGTTTAAATAAATCACCCTCCGGGGATTCTGCTGGTAAACACCATCGTTGGTGTCTGTATCTTCATTCACACCGCTACAATATATATATATATATATGTGTTTGTGTGGACCACATCATGAATTTTGTGATGATTGTAACAAAAGTAATTGCGATTAACAATTTTTTGTACGTTTTGATCATGCCAATTACAATATAAAGCCTAATACAATACTTTTATATTTATGTTACCTGTAATCATATAGTAAAATATGTGAACTAGGCCATGTGATTTACTTTAATGCTGTGAAAAATTATCATTTTTATAATATAATATAAATGTTGTTTCATTTTTACATGAATACAAGTGTCATGCTGAATGATGATGAAACATTTTCACCCATATTTTGACTTTTTTTGTTTACAAAAGTTTTTGAAAAGCATATATAATATGCTTTTTATGTACATAACATCACTTTTGGGTGACCAATATATAACAATGTTATTATTGCAATATTAATAAAAAAATATAAAATAGCATAATATCTGTTTTGGCCAGTTTACAAAGTGATTTATGTATTTAAATTCCGTTAGTGTTTTTGTACCTTCACACACTCAATGTAGGAGGGGTTTAGTGATTCTCCTCCCAGCCGCACTGGCACTAGAATGATGACTGATTTCCAGCTCTCGGACAGCTCTTGTGTTAGCGGCGACTCACACAACCTCATGACATCTCCTTTATACACTGCAGCACACACAGAAGCAGAAGCATGAGCTAAACATCACTTGCAAACAGTTTCAGTTTAAATGATCGCATGATGCACCACCCACAAGACTGAACATGAAGCCTCACCCGTGCAGTCCTGTGCCACGTATACAGCCAGGTTGTGAAACTCAGTGGTTCTAGCTACGGCTTTTCTGGTAGAAGAAAAGACATTAAATCACAAAAGGTCAAAAGTTTAGTTATTAAAAAGAAGCTTTTAAATCTAAATATGATAAGATTGACTTGCTCTCCTCTAACCTCAGCATATGTGCCACTATAGACGGGCCGTACCAGTCCCCCGCTCTCTTCCCTGACTCCTTTCCCAGCTCTACCAGCTGGTGGACGCCAAAGGGAGCTGAGGGATGGTCACCAAACCAAGACACCACCTTTCGGTGCAAAGCCTCCAGCTGAGGCTCATGGCTGGCTGCAGGACATCGGGCCGGGGTCCGCCTGTGACCCTCACTGCTGCCAGAGCTCAGCTCTCTCTGGGAAATGGGGCTGGTCCAAGAAGAACTGAAAGATGGAAGAGACATGCCAGCTGGACGGGACGGTGAGCGAGGCTTTAGCAACTCAAAATCAACATCTGTCAGCAGATGACAATCCTCCCACCTCCAGCCTGAGAAACAGAGAGCAGAAGACAGCATGAGTCTGTAGAAGAGAAGCACACTACTGTGTAAAACTTTGAGGTCAGTAAAAAAAAAAAAAAAAAAAAAAAAAAAAACTGTCTGAACTTTCCAATCCTCAAAAAATCTAAACATGAACTGTTTTCAACATTGATAATAATCAGAAATATTTCTTGAGCAGCAAATCAGCAAATTGATTTCTGAAGGATCATGCTGAACTAAAGACTGGAGTAATGATCTCAGGAATACATTACATTATGTTATAAACACATTAAAATGGTTAGTTAATATTATTATACTATATTTAACAATATTATATTTTTACTGTGTTTTTAAACAAATAAATGCAGCATAGGAGAGCATAAGAGAGTTCTTGAAAAAACATTTAAAAATCTTACGGACTTCAAATGTTTGAATGATAGTACATATATTAAAGCATTAATGGATTATATTACTTAACTAAGGGTTTCTGCAAGTTTTATAAAGGTGGATTTAAGACTTCTTATAAGGCCTGTTTAATAAGACCAAGTAAAGAAAATGTAAGGAATAAAGTGAAGGAAACACTTGTCAATATGTTCACTAAATGTAAATGTCTAGGGAGAAAGATAATGAGTTGTATTAGCAACACTTAAAAGTTTCCAAATGCAACTTCCTCCCAATCTCCATTAAGTCATTTTACAACCAACCCGCCCCCCCACACCACAAAAAACTAATAATTATTAAATCAAGATAAATTTACTTGAGATGCAAAATGACGAGTCTTGTTTTCTAAAAAATAGATAAAAATGAAGTGAGTTTATGATTAAAACAAATATAGGGTCAACTTAGGTCAAAGCTTAATTCAAAACTCATTGACCTATATGTATTACCTAAAGTGTAAAATCAGTTAATTGTCTTAATTTCTCAGAAAACAGGACTTGATATCTTTATTTTGCTTCTCCAGTAAATGTTTCTTGATTTAAAGATGTTTGGATATTTGTACTGGAAAACAAGACAAAAATACTGAAGAAGAAAAGCATTTTTGCAGTGCATGCAATATTTACCGCCACAACTTTTTGCTCTGATTTATGACATTTTTAAGCCCCTAATTTGTGGAAGGGTGAATTAAGACTTTTTAAGACCCACAGAAACCCTTTTAAATATCATTGTTTATTGTGACTATTTATATTGAATACAAGTAATATTTTTTTCAGTAAGGATTTAGGTTAGGTTTAAATGGGACAGTAGATCAGACCTGGAGGCATGAGGTGCAGCAGTAACCCCTGCGCCAGCAGCATCTGTCCGCTGCGCAGCATGCAGCCCCAGCCGCAGTCTGTGGTCAGGCTGGATCCCTCCAGCGGAGGAAACTCCCTCCTGTAGGTCAGCCACACGCACGACACGAACGCCTGCCGGAAACCATCCACCTCACCTGAGGCGCGAAAAATACAACCTTCAACATTTGGATATGATTTATTCTCCGCAGAGACTATAAGTGAGGCATTCAAAGGTTAAGTTGCGTTAACCAATGGCGGCTCTCAGGCAGATCACATGACTCACCTTCACTATTGAACAGATAGGACTGACCCAGGAGGATCAGAGGGGAGGTCTTGTTGAAGGTAGTTTTAGATTTAACGGTCCAGCCTGGGAAAATTAAGAGAGGAACGTCAGTGATATTTGCTGTGGTCATTTTTGAACATGTGCTTCTACATCTGACTTCAAAAATAGCCTGGGAAAAAAGGAACTAACTGTTTGTGTCAGTCATGCAAACCAGTTCGCAAACCGTAACAAATGCATGAAAACCAACCATATTTGACGTTGTTCCACGCGGACATGAACTTGGCTTTCAGGCGATCCACTTCATCGGGTTCTCCAGAGCTTTCTCTGAGGCCGTCAGGCGCTGAGCCGTGGCCGTTGTGGTGTCTGGGCTGCGTTGAGGGCTTGTCCTCATTAGCGCCGCCGTCCACTATGTACTGAACGCCACTGGGAGACACCGAGTTCATGGTTCAGGCTGAATACAGCAGCATTACAGAAGAACTTCAGCCTGAAACAGAGAAACAGATGGTATGAGAGCTTCCTTCATTTCTTGCTAAAACAGCTGCGCTATGACAACACACTGTGATTCTCAGAAATCAAACCCTTCCTCAGTCCAAAAAAAGCATACGAGCTGCAAAAATGTCTTGTTCTGAAAATGAAATCAGATTTCTGGCATGAGGAACACTGAAAACACCCACATTTGCATAATTAATAATGCTTGTTCAGCGTCACAGTGAAGTTATATTGAGAAAACAGGTTAGATACTAGAGATGCTTAAAATGCTGCTACCATATTAGTTATTATTGGAGATTTTTTTAATTTATTGATATCAGTCGACAATGGATATTTATTTGTGCATGCTCATTTCTTAATTTAGATGACCTTTGTGATCATCTCACAGCACACTCGCTTAAAGGTAATATTTAAAAAAATTACTTTAATAACACAGCAACAATAAAAATGTCATTAATATTAGTTTTATTTATTTGGACATTTTAAAGTACTGAAGCCTAAATGAACTTGTAGCTTAATTTTGATTGATTGATTTATTTTTCGTGTATCATGGGAATACCGTGGTATTCTCTGATGTATAACGGAGTATAATGTACAGGATCCCGCACCTTTTGATCAACAATTTATTAACACTTTACAATAAGGTGTCATTGGTTAACATTAGTTAATGTATTAACTAACACGAACAAACAATGAACAATGCATTTATTACACTATTTATTTATCTTTATTAACGTCAGTTAATAAAAACAGAGTTGTTCATTGTTAGTTCACAGAGTGTTAACTAATGTTAACAAACACAACGTGTGATTTTACTAATGCATTATAAATGCTGAAATTAAGATTAATAAATGCTGTTGAAGTATTGTTCATTCTTAGTTCATGATTACTAATGTTGTTAACTAATGAACCTTATTGTAAAGTGTCAGATTACTGAATAAGTATTTGTATAATAATTTTAGAGCTTCACTCAAACAAAGCAATGTATAAATGATTTAACAGCTTATATCACAATCGAATCGATAAAGATTTGGGGTGGGTTTTTGGGAAAAAAATTTTTTGAACGAAATCTCCTTTTGTAAAAACAGTAATATTGTGAAATATGATCACAATTTCAAACAACACGTGTCTATTTGAATATTTAAAAAATGTAATTTATAGGGCTGCTCCCTAATAGACGACTAATCGTCAGTCGACCAGAAAGAGGGTCGGTTGACCTAAATTTGATCAGTCACAGAAAATACAAATCCACAGGTGAAGTCACGGCTAGTCTTTGGTAATAAAGTACATCGGGCAGGACATCCAAACGCTCGCCTATCATTCATCGACATCAAATATGACTTATCATCTGAACTACGCAAGTATCAGCAACTTTACATGGCCGCTCAATCTAATGTGATAGAGAAATGTGTGCTATTTAAGTATGTGTGAGCTGATCAGTAGCTCACTGCAGGACAGATTCTCGCTTGCTCTTAATACTACAGATAAGAGTAATACATATTTCGAAACTGTAAAGACTCTACATTTATTAGTGTGCACTCACAATACCACTCTTTTGTAAAATAATGAAAGCAAACAGGATGCGTTTTCTGCCGTCTCGGTCATGTGAACTGTATATCTTTGCCTTACAGACATTAAAAATATATCTATAGAGAGTGAAATGTCTACTTTAAAATGAATCAATTCAAATGGAAAACAAATGTTTTATGTAATCTGTACGAAACATGCACACAGAGATGACGAGTCAGTGTCGCCGACTTCATCTCTGAAGCTGAAAACAAAGAAAGCACTAGTTTATCAAAATATTTAAATGTTAATGTACAGTTTTCCTCTGACTCATTCATAATCATTACTTCTGCCGGTGCGCTGTAGCAAGCTTTATGCGTGTTCATGAGCACTTATTATGCTATGTAGGCAATTAAAGGCTCATTATAATGATTTAAATGGTTTATTAACAAACGTGCGATTAGTAAACTAATGCTTCAAATGAACGACTACTAGTCGTCCAGAAACATCCTCCGTCGAGTGAAGCCCTAGTAATGTATTTCTGTAATGGAAAAGCAAAATTTGGTGCTCACTATGAATTTTTATCAAAATTGAAATAAGTTACTGTTTTTGTAGAAACTGTGATACATTTATTCAGGATTACTTGATGAAGAGAAGATTCAAAAGAACAGCTTTTATTTGAAACTGAAATATTTTGTAATATTATAAATGTCTTTACTGTCACTTTTAATCAATTTAATGTGTTCTTGCTGAATAAAATTATTAATTCATTTAAAAAAACATTAATAATAATAATTACATATATAAAAAATATTAAAATTATTAATGTACATGAATAATTTTTTACCAACATGATCCATAATAATAGAGTTATAATACTTTCTGTAGAAGCATCAAAGAAGTCACCTACTTTAATTAGGACTGCTCACAGTAACGTGACATAATAATCCACACCTTTCAATGTAGAAAACTTTCCACCTGTGCGTTACGCAAACAAACAAGCCGTGTGTGAGAAACCAGCCTGTCACATGAGCCCTGACTGAGGACAGGTGTGACAAGAGTTCAAGCACACATTACAGTGAGACTATTCAGACTCTTCCGTATCATCTCAAGGAAGTTTCAGCTTACAGTCAATAGAAGGGAAATGAGACCGGTTTACGACGAGAGGCGACATCATTTCCCAATCATGCAAAAGCTGAAAAATGTCCACTTCATTCTTGTACACTAGGCTGCTCAGTGAAAGTGGATACTTGTGGATTTTAGACCATGTGACCAATGAGTGCTCAGCAGAAAAACTGAACACCCAGGTCAATCACAATGGCTTCTTTCAGAATAGCATACTACAATACTACATTTATACCAGATTAATGGCATGATAATAGTGTGGGAATTTTCTGTTTGCACAAAATACTCATTTCATTTGTCAAAAAGTGTTTCCCACAATGCAGTGCGCTCCTGTCACGTCCTACTATGAACAACAATCGATTTTGACTGCCAAAATGTAAGACATTTTACACTAAATTGGAGGAAAAAACAGTAATTAAACATCTTTTATTTACAAAATAATAACTAGACTGCACTCGCTCAATTCAACATGCAACTTCTTGAGGTCACGTGACATGCCATTGTAGCAATAAGGTAGGTGCATATTGCCAAGAATACTAGTATACTAGTATGACATTTTGAACACAGCCTAAGAGGAAAACATTTTACTGTCACATTGTGGCTAAATGTGAAATAATATCATTGTAAATAAGTCATTCATGTCTGAACGGAGCAATCACCTTCTTTTAGTCATGATACAGCTTTGAATGCCCTAAAAGTACCCAATTCACTGTGAATTGCTATAAGGCAGCCTATATTTTAGCAACATAATGTAACGTTCGTATGAAGACATATCATGTTCCCAGATACTAATGCACTTCAAAAGTCATTTTAGCCAGCTAGAGGCGTTACCTTCACGTTAGACCCGACATGTTTGATGTTCCGGATATCTTCCTAACGTTACTTCTCAAATAAATAGCGATGTCTAGTGTCGAGCTGCTCTTGGTGTCTGGCAAGGATGACCGTTGTGTGAAACCGAGCTCAGGCCTCCTCAGGCGCCGTCATCGAGGCGAGTACCGATTAAAGCTGTAACGTAGTCATGAGTTTCTGCGTCTTTGCAATCTTGCGCGGCTCTCCAACTGTCAGTTGAGACGAATAGTGTATAAAACAGCGAGAGATTAAACCTGTATGCAGCCACTTCCTGTTGTCATTGTGGATACACACCCTCGACCCGCTCACCGAGTGACGTGATTGGTCAGGTTTGACCGTTGCCGTTTGATGATTGGACGATGTACACGTACGAGAAACTGTAGTCAATTAATTATAAATGTATTTATTTAATTAATGTATCAAATATGTACATACAATATGAATATAAATTAAACAATAATCTGAAAATAAATTATTATGGTATTTATTTGGTTACGCAGATTTTAGACAGACGAGGGGGAAAATGTCCACACGTTGCAGTTCGTAGAAAAAAAGCTGTGTTAAGCATTCACAATTGCTAGTATAAATCAGTACAAGGTCATGGAAGTGTTGTGCTTTGTTTGCAATTGAGTAAATTCTGCTCGCAGAGCATTTAAAGCATCATTATTGTGATCATGATAACAGTATTAAGCTAGTTCTTGTATTAACAAAAGGTCTGAGGACTGTTAATAATCCATAAATGTGATAAAAGAGGTCAAAAGCTGTGACCAAAAGTCTATAACTATGTTGACCTGACCAATAATCTAGCAATACTTTAGCAAACAGGCAAAAAGTAAAAACCCTTGCAACTCAAACTTACAGACAAGGAGGGTCAATATTCAAAGTTTGTCTTGATTAACTTTTCAGTTCGAGGTTATTAAGCAAACAAAAGACGCATGTAATTTTATACAATATCTCTTTATTAATTGACCACACACACTGCACCTCAGTTAATGGATCGATTGACATTTGCTGTAAGTAAAAGTGATGTACAAAGCCAAATAAATAGAATAAATTAACAAATTCATATCCAAAATGCCACATAATAGGTGATACAAGACTGTACTCTTCATTTCTCCCATAGGACATTCACATTAGAACGGAATATCTTCATGTCTTTATTTACCTATATGTACAGTATTGTACACAATTTTGGACAGTTTGATAAAACAAGAACAAACGTATAAAAAAATACATGAAATAAAGTGCATTCTCAAAAAATCACATTTTATAGGAAATTACATAAAAAACAGAAATATTCGCAAATACAGCCACATAAACACAAACACATAAGAATATATTCTGATAGTGGACAGCATACTTTTACTATGTGTGGATTCTTGTTTTTCAGTTCACACTGCAGTGTAAATCAATTCAGAATCGAATAAGACACAGGGCTTTACAGTACAGATTAAGTGAACATTATAAAACATTAGTCTCATATTCGATCAGCTATAACAGTCACATGATCTAAAGTGGAAACAATCAGGCCAGTGAAATGTTAGTTGCCTTTAACCACAACTGAGAGTTCATGCACGGAAAAGTGCCGAATATGATGAGAATGGCAATTATGAAACGACAAAAAAAGAAAATGATATGCAACAAACATAACATCAGATACATTAACACATTCCCCCAAAATCTTTACATTATTTTGTGCATATGTTGTCGTCACTTCTCCATTTCACTGATACATCCAAATAACTCTCTGCTATATTCCGTTGAGTTTCTGTATACTACAATAAATAAATGTTTTTAATAGATAGAAATAATAGAAATCTCACTAACACTGGAACCATATATGAGACTGCAAAATACATTTCAGATGACAGAGCTGCTTGAGAGATAAACAGTGTCCGAATACATTTACGGAAGGATTAATAGATATCTAAACTGTCTATCCAAAGGTATCATCATGCTACAGTAAAGCAATACCTCTGTACTGTACTATGAAAAACTTAATACATAAAGCACTCTTGGTCTTGTCACTGATTGCAACTCCTATTACCGAGTGAATATAGTGACAGTGTTCCTGTCCATCAGATGGCAGCATAACTCCATCTATTCCTGCCACGCCTCAAATCAGTCATTATGATATATATTTGTATTATATTTAGCAATATGCTCATATGCATATTTATGCAATATGCTCATATGCATATTTATGCAATATGCTCATATGCATATTTATGCAATATGCTTATACACAGCATTAATAAATCAATTAATTTAAATGTTCACAAAATAAAGTGTTGAAATCTGACAAATGACTGAAAATGTCTTTAAGATGTGTAGTTTTGTGAGTCTTTTGAAAGCACAAACCTTTTCAATTTTTATATTTGCTTACATAATTATTAACTTGATAATACTGAGACAAGTACAATTTATAATATTTAGTTTATTACTGTTTTATGCCATTTCTTTACTATGTTTTACTACTAACACCATAGATAAACTATGGTTACTCTGTAGTAAAACCATTGTTCATCTTCACAACCGCTTCCTAGTGATGTTTCATTGGAAATGGCAAAAGAACAAACGCTGCTAAAAAGCATCAGTCGCATTCCTATTATTTTGCACATACCTAAGTGAAAACAGAGTTACTTTAGAAACAAATGTTAGTGATATTTTCATTGCATGTTAGTGAACAACATTCAGATCACACAAAGAAATGCCAACAGACGGCAGGCTACACCGGGTTGTCATGACAACAGTGACACATTTACTGATGCTTGAGTAACTATAGAATATATTTACCATACAGTCCTCCTTCACTCTGCAGATTCCAACAATCATCATAAATGTGCTGATCCAACAATCTCTGTAATCAAGACCTGTTACGACGATGCTCATGAAGGATGCCATCTAAAATTGTTGATATGCATTTAGCACTTAAATCCATAAGGTTTTTAGTTTATGATCTCTCATTTTTATAGTCACTACTCCATTGCAAAATGCAAAGATGTTCGAAACATCTTAACCACTTCTCTCATGTTACTGATTTTCAAACCCATTAGCATAAATTTCAAGACAGCTACTATTAAAAAGCATTCAATGCTGTCTTTGCAGCCAGATGGTGTTATGACATCCACCAGCAGGAGCTAACCAGGGGCATGCTATCCAGCCACACCTTGACCCCTTACTATTGCAAACCCCCATGGTTGAAGAACTATTATTCAGGTAGCGAATATGAGTCACAGTGAGGTCAACGATCACTTTTAAGGAGAATTCAGTAGCACAGAAGAGAGTAAAGATGCACCAGTCTGTGTCAAGAGCTGTGGATAACACTGACCTACTTGTGAGTATGAATCAAATCTGCCTGTAAACTTATTACAGAGACACTGTAAGGCTAGAAACATACTCTTGGCAAGTATGCAAACAGAGGCGCCTGCTTGCCAATGCATACTAAGGAACTGTCTTCTTACCATATATGGTAAGATCAATGGTTGTCTTGGAGGACCAGCATTATCTCTTTAGTTTAGATGGTTTGATTTGAGAATTAATGGCAAAATTGATTTTATTGGTCATTTAAAAAAATAATCGATTTTCCCTATTCAAAAGTGGACACTGCAGGGCATAAAGGGCCTATGATATTTACCTCAGAAGGCAGCGATCAACAAAATCGACAAAATGTCAACAGTTTAGACAGTCTTAATTCAGTATGATGAGAAATTTGGTTAAGATGGAATTTTAATGAATCATTGGTTTAGCCTCATGGCTTTATTTTTGGCATTTGTATGCCTTTTATTTTGATAGGAAAGTAAGTGGACAGCAAGTGGGAGGGGGTAGTCGGGAAAGGTCCGCGAGCTGGGATTCAAACTCGGGACACCCGAAGCGCAATGGCGATACATGTCGGTGCGCTGCCTACAAGGCTATTGGTGCCGACATTCTCCTCATGGCTAAAGCAGTGTGCACTAACTATTAATAGATATGCTAAACCTGATTAGAAATTCCTGAATCATGTAACAAGCTAAAAATATACAGCAATGGAAGCAATGTGTCCTTGATTATGTTCTGTCTATGCCAAAAACTTGATAAGCTGTTACCTTGAGCAAATTATTTTCAGTTTTTATGTTTAAGGAAATTATTTGGTTGGTCACCTTAGAAAAGTAGGAACATTGTTGGTGTTCACAGTTTTCAGCATTGTTTGATCTGTTAAAGCACTTTGCACTTGTCGATATTTCACCTTGAAGCACAAGCACCACGAAACATGCACCCATTCACCTCGCACACACAAACACCCAACACACTTTCTAATATAATACATCTATACTCTTTTTTTCTGATGCAGCTCTGCGTGTACAATAAATAACAGCCTTTAAAATAACTTTGGAGTTGTTGGCCTTTGTTCAGCGTAATATGATTTAGATTTTTTTTTTCTCTGGCTGGCATATCCCTAAATTTCCAAGTGCTTGAAAACATTGAATTCCGCTTAAACCTCAATAAAGGCAATTATTTTTCCAACTAGCACACGATCAAGAGCCGTTCTCAGGAGTAATGACAGTCTTCACCTGCGGGGAGGTGCTAGTAGGACTCTGACCGACTCATTTAGAAGTTGGTCTACTCCCAGAAGCAGGATCAGGTCTTCCTGGTGCACATGCCTGGGTGACCTCCAACGATTTGGTGGTATCTTTAGCCTTGGGCCCCTCCTGAGTTCCACCTTTAACAGGCCCTATAGATTTCACTGTGCTTGTCAACTGTGTAGCCGAACCAGATTTCTCAATTGAAGACTGAAATTGAGTTTTGGGCAGATCAGGAGGCACTCCAGTTGGAGAAGGAGTGGTAGATGGAGAGTGTTCCTCAACAACCTCCAAGAGACATTTGTCCTCCCAATCCAATGTTCCCCGGTAGCAGCTGACCGGAGATAAGCCCTTGTCCTGCCTAAGTTTTCCGAAAGCAGAACACTGCGCCTGGAGTGGGTAAGATGGGACAACCCCTTTGGATAGAGCAGTCCTCGCCCTGACATCTAAAGTTCTGGTATGGGAATCTAATGCACTCTTTTTGAGACCCTCTCCATCACCCGGTCCCTTACTCGCTTTGGTTACCTCTGTGCTTGTTGTCCCATTGCATGGCATACTTGGCTTGACTGAAACTGAAGTCTTCCCAAATTCTAGTTTCACCTCTTTCTTCCCAGTATCCTTTCCCCCTTCCTTCTCTGACAAGTCTTTGCTGATAACACCTGATGCACTTACAGAGCATGAAGGCTTAGTGGTACCTATTTTCTGGCTTAGGGCAACTTTTGTAAGACTTCCTTGGTCATCCTTTCCCGCGTCCTTGATGAAACTTGGATCTGTTATTTTGGCAGATGGGGAAGAAGCTGTGGTAAGGGGAGATGGAATGGAGTTGACTACACTAGGCTTGGACTCTGATGCTACCGGAGAAGACTTGGTCAATGGAGGCTGCCAAGTCTGAGGCTTGGCTAGGCAACTTTCCTGTAAAGTGGAAGGAGATACTTCAACACTTGGAGATTTCTTACTTCCAGGTGGAGTAATGCCACCAGGAGGGAGTGTTTCTTTGATTGCCCCTGGTTTAGGCTCACTAGCATGACTTGGTTCACCAATCCTCTCCTTGTCACGATCCCTTTCTCTTCCGGCAAGCAAAGCATCTCTACTCAAAGGTGACTCCTGCCTGCCAAGCTTCCTTACTGGCTTAAACACGCCCATTTCAGGCGGTGATGGGGTCGATTGGGTTGGTGAAGGAGAAGTTGTTGGAGCAGATGCCAGATTCTCACCCTCAATTTCCACCAAGCTCTGGAGGCCAAGCTCACAGTAGAAACCATCCTTACGATAATCCGAATGGCCAACCTCCAAACTGTGCTTCCTCATCACCCCGATCCCACCTTTCTTCTCGGATGAAGATGAAAGTGGTGACACAAGTTTCTCTGCTGACTGCACTCTTTTGAGTAGCGGTGATCTGGGTGGCTCGGCACTTTTGGGTCGTGGCCTTATGATTGGTGGGGACGAGTGTAGTTTGGTAGGAAACGTTTGGGTGCTGTTGGAGCTTCCGACTGTGTGCCCAGGCAAAGGAGGTGGTGAGGACTGAGTTGGGGATGGTGTATGAGCCAATGGAGACAAAGGAATGTTACCCGCTGATTTACAGCGGGCTGAACGGTATTGCCGGTGTAGTTTGGGGGAAAGTCCGTGCAGGGAGCTTGGTCTCATATGCTGGGTTGTTGCGGGGGAATTTGGGGTAGTGGAGGCTGGAGAACTGCTCTGGGAGGAGGCACCTGGGTCAAGAATATCAATTAATGTGTCCATTAAAATTTTTAGTTGTTGGTTTTACTTTTTATATCACAAAATATGCTTTGATTTACTCACCAAGGTGGGACGATTCAGGGGTTGAGCGGTAGCTTTGGGTAGGGGGGTGACCGGACAGGCTGTGTGTCGGAGAGCCAGGAAGACTATCGCCGGACGACAGGGACCGGTTCAGAGATGACAGGCTACGGCTTGTGTGCAGCAGGTTGGATTGCTTAGTTATTTTGCGGAACAAAGACCCACGCCTCTTACTGTAAATGATCATTAAAGAAAAAGAGAGAAACCGATGGGGTAAGAAAAAATATATTCTTTACACGGAGTCTTCACAACTGGAAGCACATTGTACCTTTCCTGTCCCTCTTTGACCGTTCTCTTACTGCGTCTAGCCATCTTGGACTTGTAACTGGACTTGCGTGCTGGTCCTACTTTAATGGATGTGTTCTCAAAAGGAGTTGTGGTCACAGTCACCTTGTTTCCACTCTGAACAAAGAAAAAGCAAAGAAACACATAGAACTGTTTGAACATTTATCATCTCAGATCACATGGATTCCTGAGGAGAGGTGTGTCACTTCTTCTCTATGCGGTAAATCTTACAGTACAATTTTTGCCTTGCTGATGAGAACATCTTACGTCTCACCTTAAGTATAAGTTCTACCACCTCGGTATGGACCAATCCATGCACAGATTCACCATTGACATGAGTGATGAGGTCACCAGCATATAGTCCCGCCTCCTGAGCAGGGCCTCCGTCCTCCACATGCTGTGATTGGTTAAGGACAGAAATACTAATTAACCAAACAAAGCTTCAATAAAACTATTGCTGCATAACTGTTTCATACTCAATCAACTTTTCTTATGCTGTGTTGCTGTCTCACCCAGACTATGTGGTGCACACTGTAGATGTCAGTATCTCCCATGTAGACCCGAATGGCACGGAGAGTGAACCCATACTTTTTGCCAGAGCGGTGGATGGTAATTGGTGAACGAAGAACTGTTACTGCAGGGCAGTAATCACGGCTGGGAGAGGAGTCTCGCGATGAGGGGTTGGACGAGAGAGAGCGTGGGGACATTGGACTCGCCAGTGGAGAGCTACTGTGCTGCTCAACTAGATATTGATAAGTCAATAATCAATATATTATCATTTTTTCTGCACTTGGCATTATTTGTATAGCAATTAAGCAAATTAAAGGATTAGTTCACTTCCAGAATAAAAATTACCTGATAATTTACTTACCCCCATTTCATCCAAGATGTTTATGTCTTTCTTCGGTCGAAATGAAATTAAGATTTTTGAGGAAATCTTTTCAGGATTTTTCTCCATAAAGTGGACTTCAATGGGAGCCAACAGGTTGAAGGCCCAAATTGCAGTTTCTATTTGTATATTGTTCTTTTGTTGTCTGTGTCCTGTTGCTGTCATTCTGTTGCACTGTAGAGCTTCTGTCACTATAACAAATTCCTCGTATGTGTAAACATACCTGGCCAATAAACTCATTCTTATTCTGATTCTTATGCAAGACAAGCATTTGTGGTTGAAAAGTATATAAATCATTTTTTGTTTTAGAAAATGACTAATCGTTTGGCTAGATAAGACCCTTATGCCTCGGCTGGAATCTTGTAGAGCCTTTTGAAGCTGCAATTTGGACCTTCAACCCATTGATCCCCATTGAAGTCCACTTTATGGAGAAAAATCCTGAAATGTTTTCCTCAAAAACCTTAATTTAATTTCAGCTGAATAAAGAAAGACATGAACATCTTGGATGACATGGGGGTGAGTAAATTATCAGGACATTTTTATTCTAGAAGTGAACTAATCCTTTAATTCAGTTTTTTTTTTTTTGCATTTCAGTAATGAGAATCGCAGGGAACATTTTTCTTTTCATGAAGGCTGAACTGTACCTCCAGGTATGATGACAGACAACGCAGTGGCAGATGCAGATTTGATGACCTTGTTGCCGGGACGTGAGCTGCGTTTCTCCCCATCACTTGACAGCTGCTGATGACGTGCTTGCCGAAGCACCAGATCCTTGGTTGCTCGCTGTCCGACAGCGTCCCCCATGACCACGTCCCTACCGACCACTGCAGCGGCTCCTGTAGATGGTATGGCCTGTGGTGCTGATATCTCACCTGGTCTCAATGGCTTGTCTGCCAAATTTATATACAGAGAAAAAATCTCTAATTAGAAACTTAGTCTAATTAGTCTATACATATAGGCTACACAATCCCATTGATTGTGTCGCCTAGTGAACCAAACTGAGAGAACATTTTGAAGGCTCAGGAAACCTTTGCAGGTTTTTTGAGTTGATTAGCTGATTGGCATGTCACCATGTTCTAATTTCTTGAGAGTGAATTGGTGGGTTTTTGTTACATGTGAGCCAAAATCATCACAATTAAAAGAACCAAAGACTTAAACTACTTCAGTCTGTGGGCATTGAATTTATTTAATACACGAGTTTCACAATTTGAGTTGAATAACTGAAATAAATGAACTTTTTCACGACATTCTAAATTTATTGAGATGCACCTGTAAAGTCTATTCATTTTTTTTGTTTTTTTGTTTTCAACACACCTGGGCCTTTACTGGCTGACATCACTTCATTTGCCCCATTCCTTAGTTCATTAGCACTAGGCGATGGTGGAGCAATAGCTCCCTCTAATGATGATCCCGGGGCTTTAACGGCACCCTGTTTTTCGGAGAGCTCTCCATTGCCTTCTTGAGGAGCGGCAAACCGGTGCGTGTCCCATTAGGGCTGAAAAAACGGCGCCGGGCACCCATCGGAGGACTGCAATCTCCCTCCATATACAGAGACTCAGAGCATGATAGACGCTTCCTGTGTAAATAAAAAATAAAATGAGAGGAATGTTAAAATACTGTAATTTTGATAAAGCATCTTCATATGCAGTGACATACGCATATATTCAAACGTACATCTCAGGTGAGCCCGTCCTCCAGCTCTTGTCCCTCATAGTGAAGCTTCCCAGACTCTCCCGCTTGGCCATCTTGTCATCGCGGCGGCCTTTGTGCTCTCGACGGGTCACTACAGGGGTCTTCGGCTCCAGCTGGGACAGGTGCTCCATGCTGCTATACACCTGAAAGACAAAGAGCAATGCCAAAGGATGCTTCGTTTACACCTTGCATATGGTGTAAAAGTTTCTAAGTCTGGTTATTTTGAACAATAATCTTCAAAATAAGCATTCTGAAGCCATACAATAGCCTTGTCTTTGAATTTTGCACACAAGTCATGTGAAATACTTACACTATGGTTCAAGCTGACAGAGGCATTCATAATGTTACAAAAGATGCCTATTTCAAATAAATGCTGTTCATTTTAACTTTGTATTAATAAAAAATTAAGAAAATGTGTATCGTTTGGACTAAAATATTAAGCAGCACAACAGTTTACAACATTGATAATCATAAGAATTGCTTCTTGAGCAGCAAATCAAAATTTTCTGAAGGATCATGTGACACTGAAGACTGTAATGAGTAATGATGCTAAAATTCAGCTTTGCATCACAGGAATAAATAATATTTAAAATTATATATTTAAATTAAAAACAAAACAAAAAAAACATTTATTTTTACTTGTAATAATATAAACAAATCACTGTTTTAATGTTTTACTATTTTTAAAGAGTGACACAAATATTTGAACAATAATCTATATGATGCTTTATGGTGTTTCTTGTGCTATTTTAGTGCTTGAAATCAGTTGAAATGTTGTTTTTCATCCAGTCATTTGGCTGTTTGCATAATAACTGCGTTGTCTTGTTTATATAATCCAAGGTCTTTGTTCAGCAAGTGGTCCTGAAAAGGGTTGCATTGTCCTTGAGCAGAACCCTCAGCACATCCACAGAAGAAGATCAGAGCATGTTTATTATGTAAGTGTGCAAGTGTGCGCTTATCTGACGGCCACTGCTTCATGCAAGTGTTTTTTTAATGAATCACCTACATTCAAAACAAACACATTAAGATTCCTGCCATTTCCAGGAAAATTATGTTTATACGGAGTATATGAACTGGAAGAAGAGATAAGAAAGAAACAAAGGTGTTTGTTTAAACCGGTACAGTCTTTTCAATGGAAATGTGACTGGGGCTAGTTGTCACATATATTTCAGGATGAGTGTTAATGTATCCGTTTACACATTCGAGAGTTGTTACGAGAAAGAAAGCATGAAATATGGATGCGCCATGTGTCAGAACTGACCTGCCTGAAGCGCGGCGAGCGGAGGGAACATGTCTTACTCTCTACTGGCTCATCGTCGTTGGTTCGTCCTCGTCATAGGAGTTATATGCTGATAACGCTCAGACCCGCGCTGAAACAGAGGGAGCAAGATGAGCGAGAGATGACGATCAGGGTAGACTCAAAACGCAAATGTGAGTGTCCTCACTGTCGGAAATAGCTGGGTTCCTCCTCGGACTCTAGATGAGGGATGAAACTCGGCCTTCTGTCGGAGTAAAACCGTTCCAGTCCAATCCCGAGAAAAACGAGTAGCTGCTTCACTTCAAACGCTCCACCTGTTTACAAGAGTAAATATAAAGTACATTTATAGACAAACAGATAAAAACACACATACTGGTAAGACAAGGTGTTGTGGCCATGCTTTGTGGTGCAAAAACTGGGTTATCCTCCTGTCTGCTGTCTTTTTTCCAGAACTATCCTAATATGACAAATGTTAATATGACAAACCGTTGCTTGAATGTTCAAGCAACGGTTTTCCATACAGTTAAAAAATATAGGGGTAAAAATATAGATCAAAAACACTGTACTTTTGTCCTAGTGACTTTAGTCTTCTAATGTCATACATGGTTTTGCATGAGTTTAAATATGGAATCATGGCAAGTCTGAAAATACAAACTACGAATTAGACTTAATATCTATTGTTGAGGGAAACATTTTCAGCAGTTAAATTACATTAAA
>QVTF01021230.1:0-65531 GCA_003573665.1 Oxygymnocypris stewartii
GTTTACTTTTTTATTCATTCGATTTCCGTTTAATAAATGTTTCGTAGAATGTTGTTTTAATAGGCCTGTTACATTTGCATTGTATTTGAATATATACATCATAAACGATACATATTTAATTCGGTTATTATTTATCTCTCATTCGTTTACCGTTAAATACAAAATGAGGCTAGCTAATTTCTGGTGAGGTTTTGGTCTATTCGAGCTATTCTAGATTCTCTACACTAGATACATATCTGCTAGGTAGGGGCGAGGGGGTCAGCGCCGGAGGCAAGGGGGAGGGGGCAGAACACAAGGAGACAGAAGAAAACCAGGGAAAGGGAAGGGAAGCGGCGAGGGGAGAGCGAGCGAGAGCGAGCGAGCGAGCGAGCGAGCGAGCGAGCGATCGAGCGAGCGAGCGAGCGAGCGAGCGAGCGAGCGAGCTAGCGATCTATCTAAGCGAAAAAGCACACAAACACACACACACACACACCACCACACACACACCCAATATATACATATATAAAGTATAAAAAATATTTATATAATATTTTAGTTTTATATCAAATATATATTTATATAAAATTAATATCAAAAATATTTAAATAAATTGCATTCATGTTTAGCAACAAAATTGTTGGGGTTAAATCGTGTAGAAATAGCTCTTTAAATTAACAAACAATTTGAATAACATATTTGTTAAGTAAATTATATTAAGTAAAATCTACTGATAAGATAACATGAAAACAAGCATACTTTTTGAAGGCAACGTCATCTACTGTTACTAATTTAAATGCAAATGACATTTTAATGGGTTAATAATATGTATTATTGTTATTCATTAATTTATATATGAATATATATTAAAAAAATTGGGGGGGATTATTTTTTTTGGGGATAAAAGCGTCTGCTAAATGACTAAATGTAAATGTAAATGTTATATTTAGGAAGAATACGAATACAATAAGAGCACTAAAGCGGAACGCTTCGTCAATGCTCTTGTTTCTAGAGGGTCATGTTCGGGAGCGCACACACGGCATGCGTGAAAGTATCAGACATTAATTAGCAGTGAAAAATGGAGAACATGGAGCCACTCCGTGTTCTGGAGTTATACAGCGGAATAGGAGGGATGCATTATGCTTTAAAGGGTACGTCATTTGGTCTTAACTCGTAGCGATTATTGATAACATGACTGACAGGATCAGCTCTGTGTCTAGAACATGATTGACGCGCTGATGGGGGTGTTTGGGTCTCTGTTGTATGATCCCCACAGGTGTCACTGTTCCCTTACTGTACATTTACAATGCGTTTTCTTTATAATCAAAATATGACATTCTCAGACTGAGAAAAGTTGTATCTTTAGAGTTGTGTCGTGAAGACTAGCTAATATCTCGATAACTGTTAGTTGAATTAGTCCAGATGTGTGCGTTTCTTTCAGAGAGCTCAGTTCCTGCGGAAGTTGTTGCTGCTGTGGATGTCAACACAACAGCTAATGAAATCTACAAACACAATTTCTCCAATACCCCACTCCTGCCCAAAACCATCGAGGTCAGCCTTGGCCCTCATCAATCTCAATTGGTTATGTAAATAATTAGACACATGTTGTTTGAACGCATTCACATAATACTAAATGCTCCCATTTTACAAATGTATACTGACATTAATATACATAATCTAACGAGTAAGATTTTTTTTTGACTGATTTCTGCGTGGAGTTATGTCCGATTATTAACCTTTCTGCAACTCAGCTTGTGTAAGCAAAATCTGTCTTATTTAACTGATTTATTGCATCCATAACAGCATGTCTCTTTTGTAACCTCCTTAAAATGACGTTTCTTGGTTAATTCTCCCAGCACACAGTCTCATGACTGCGTTTTTAAAAGCAATAGGAGGTAAACGTGTAACCGAGTGTTTTTGTGGTGGTTAAAGGTTCTGTGCTTCGTCAGCATGGTAATGATGTACCTGCCACTGGCCTCAATTCCAAGAATATAAAACAATGGGTGGAGGTTTAAAGAGTGATAATGAAGACGAGTCGATATTTAAATGACATTGTGGAGTAAATGTGTCTTTGCATTTTAATGTGTTTTCATATCAAGACTTATGCAAGAATAATAACTTAATAGTGTTGCTTTATAACATTGTGTATTTCGATATGTGAATTGTTGTGTCATTTTAAAAATAGATTGTTTTTTTAGTTTTGAAGAGCAGTCATTAATTAATTTATTTTTTTAAGCATAGTAGTTTAATAATAGTTCTTGTGGTTTTGTGTGTCAGGGAATGACGTTACAGGATTTTGACAAACTGAACTTTGACGTGATTTGTGATGAGTCCACCATGTCAGCCCTTCACCAGGTGATCAGCATGCTTTTCCTGTTCATTTGAAGAAGTTCACACAAAGCAATAAACATTTTTTTGCCTGCGTGTTTCAAATTTTATGCCTTTCTTTTTGGAATTATTTTTATATGAGGATTTTTGTATTATATATGAAAGAAAGGAATTGATACTTGTATTTAGCCGTGATGCAATATATGATCAAAAGTAACAATAAAGGCATTTATAATGTTATTAAAGCATTATATTTCAAATCAATCTTGAGCACCTGAAAATGACGGTTTGCATAAAAATATTAAGCAGCAACAACATTGGAACATTAATAATAACAAATGTTTTGTTGAATGATTTCTGAAGGATCATGTGACACTGAAGACTGAAGTAATGATGCTGAAAGGAATAACAGAATAAATAGCATTTTAAAATGCATTCAAATATTTTAAATCATATTCATATTCCACAGCATTACATTTTAACTGTATTTTTAACTAAATAAATACATAATAGACTTTTAAAAAACATTTCAAATCCTACCCACCCCAAACGTTTGTAACATGGACAAGGCTGCTGAATTGGTTGACTAAAGCTAACGTGTGTTTCTCCACAGGATTGGTTTGCAGGGAGACGTTGCTGACCCCAGAACAAAGAGCTTCCTCTACATCCTGGAGCTTCTGCCAAGGTCCGACTGATCAATCTGTGCTTTTTAAGTCACTTAAACATTATTTCTCTGATATTGATTTCCAAATTTGAGTTTGCTCTCTTTCTTAATATTACTCCCTGAGCCAAATTTCCTGGCAGTGTACATTATTACAGTATTTTTGCACCTCTGACATGATTCATTCATGTCTGATGTAAGGACAAAAAAGCTTTCTCTCTCTCCCTCTCGTTTGCCCTTTCTAAAGTCTGTTGTGTTATTCTCGAGCTCTGCCAGAGTTGTTTTTTCCCAGAACGTGATTGTGAAAGAATGTACCTCTCTTCATCCCTGCAGGCTCAGCAAGCGGCCGCGCTTCATTCTGCTGGAGAATGTGAAGGGCTTTGAGACCTCTGCTGCAAGGTATTCAGTGCGGCACAGGAGCCTCAAAATCACCATAGTTACATGGCTATGAGCCAATGGGGTCATTGGTTCCCCTCTGTGTTTCTGTCACCATTGATTGTGCTTAAAATAATCTAATAGCTGTCTCTGCACATTGAACTGGGATGGATCGAAGTATTTAAATAACGAAAGAAGTTAAACTTTACCTTAAAATGGGTCTTACACTCTTAAGAATAACGGTTTTCAAAAGTGGGTTTTTGCAGATGACATAGAATAAATATTACTGAGAACCTTTCAGTGAATAGTTCTTAAAATAATATTTTTAGAACAGTTTAATAAACTAAATAACCTTTTTCCACTACAAAGAAGGGATATACAAATTCTATCATTTACTCACCCTCAAATTGTTCCAAACCTGTATACATTTATTTCAGCTGTTGAACACAAAGAATTTGAAGAACGTTTGTAACCAAACAGTTGACGGTTGCTATTGACTTTCATAGTATGTAATAAAATACTGTGAAAGTCAATGGCTACCACTGTTTGGTTGTGAACGTTGTTCAAAATATCATCTTTTGTGTTTTTCAGAAGAATGAAACTCATACTGGTTTGGAACAAGTGGTATTTGATGACAGAATTTTCATATTTTCGGGTGAACTATCCCTTTAAAATTTTCCATGGATGTTATTGGTTCTTCGTGGAACCATCAGAGCCAATTTGTAGTTAGTATCAAAAAGCATAACTGAGCTGTTTTGGTCTTTTAATTCACAGGGATGCTTTGCTTAAGACATTGAGAGCGTGTGACTACAGCTTTCAGGAGTTTCTGATCTCACCATCATCTGTAAGCATGGCTCGTCATCTCTTAAAAATCTCAGAAACCGTATCACAGTCTTGTTTTCATGATGTTTGTTATTGCCACAGCTTGGGATACCAAATTCTAGGCTCAGATACTTCCTCATTGCAAAGAGACCACCGGGATCCTTCTCATTCCCTTCTTCAGCAGAGGTACTTTTCTGTTTAGATCTATTCTAACTAATGCAGTTGCTGTTGAATACTAAAGCTTTTCTTCTATCTGGTAGATTATGGAGGGCTTCCCCATGTCTGAATCACCAGACAGTCTCCCTGTTCCACACAATCAATCTACATCATCTGAGTGTGAGAGAGAAAAGAGTGGGGCGATCATTTTTAAACTGGAGACAGAACGAGATTTGGAAAGGAAGAGGATCCAGGACAGTCAGGAAACAGTCCGGAGACTGCAGGACTTCCTACAGGAGGATGAAGAAGACATGGATCAGTATCTGCTGTCCTCCAAAACCCTGCTCAGATACGCTTTACTGATGGATGTAGTTCAGCCCAGCAGCAGGAGATCAGTCTGCTTCACTAAAGGGTGTGTGGCTTACGATTTTCCTATGTATTATGATAAATACTTCATTTATTTGATTTATATATTCTATAAGAAAATAAAAAATGTTAATTTATATTTTTTATATTTTAATTTGTAATTTTATAATTATTTATATATGCTTTTTTTTTACGCTGTGTGTGTGTTTGCGCCTCACCATAGTAGTACAGTATATGTGTGTGTATATATATATATGTATATTTATTCGTTTTTATGTCATAGTTATTATATAGTAATTAAAGTCATATAAAAATTATATTTTAAGATCTTCATTATAATTTGTTATATAAATGTAAACTCAGTTATTATGAGAAACAATTTAAAATGTATTTAGCATATAGTAAATTTACTAATGTTTTCAGCCACCAATAGGAGTGTTCTATTTAACACGTTTTACCATATTGAAAATGATTTCCCCAGCTAATATCTTTGCTGGTTATAACCGTTGATTGTTTGTGTGTAGTTATGGTCACTATGTGGAGGGCACGGGCTTCTGTCCTGCAGTCCTGTGTGGATGTGGAGCTTGAGCGTGTGTTTAAGAACCTGGAGCTGCTTTCTGAAGAGGACAAACTAAAGCAGCTTCTTCAGTTAAAGCTGAGATACTTCACAGCCAGAGAGATCGCCAACCTCATGGGCTTTCCTGCAGATTTCAGTAAGACTTTGACCCCATTCACCCCTCACAGCACATGAATGAACAGAAATCTTCTCAAACTTAACATTAATATAAACAGATATGCATAGATGTCCTTTTATGATGTAATATTTCAGCAACATCAGCTTTAAAGTCCACTTTATCATTCCACAGGAGTGTGAAAAGGTTAATTGATAACTTCTCATTATTCACTCTTGGCTTCCATGCAGATGAGCTGTTACAGGATTCGATTAAAATTCGATTCGAAAATTAGGATTCGACAGCTGCAAATTATGTCAGAGTTCAAATACTCTTAAGCATTTTACCATATAATAGGCAAGAATTCAGTCAGTTTTTTTTCATGGGACATTTAAGGAAGTACTGAGCATTTAGTGAAATAGATTATCGGCTAAAAACACATCTTTATTTGACCCTCTAACTCTAGCACTCTCTATTCTAATTCTATTCTTTAAAAAAATGACTCTTTTAGACTTGCACTCTATTAATTTACTAACTGCTTGTTTTCTTTTTTGTATTCTATCCAATTGAATTTTGAATTTATTATACAATTTATTGAATTTTTATTTATTATACAATTTTCAAAAGCAAATAAAAGGCCTCTAACACAAGCTTGCTCTATTCTTCTATTCTATCTGTTTTCTTTTTATTTATTATATAATAAATAAAAAACCTTGCTACTTGTAGTACGTTAGGCTAACTGAGACTTGTTATAGCACTTGCATATCATTGCTCTTTTGTTGATTTTGATTACTTCCATTGTCATCATTTGTTAGTCGCTTTGGATAAACGAAACTGCTAAATTGACTAAATGTAAATATTACATTATTGTAGTTGTCTATGAAATGTCATTCACTGGCCCTCATGTTGTTTATGCATTACCCATTTTATGTATATGTTGTGTTTCAATCAGTTTTTTTATATTTTGTGTGTTTCAGCATTTCCAAAGCACATTTCCGTTAAGCAGCAGTACCGTGTGCTGGGAAACAGCCTGAACATCCGTGTGGTTTCACATCTTATACGCCTCATGATCTCAAAATAGACAAAAAATGTATGCATAGTGTATATATAATATATTTTTTGATGTTTGTGTTTTCTTTCTTTTTTGTTCAAATTAAGGCCATGTATATTGATGGATTTGTGTTTTAATAACATTTGTATATTAATAAATAAAATGTTATTTTTACTGACTATTTGTTTTTTTATTATTGTCACGAAGTGTGTGAATTTACATATTTTCCTTCATTTGATTACACAAAAACAACAGATCAGTGGAAGTATAGATTCAAATGTGTTTTAAATAGCATTATATCAGCTTTAACGGGTAATTTACTGTGAAGCAGTCCAGAGAATGAACCCTAAGCAGCAGTTTCAGTCTTAACTTTGGTTACTGATCTCTAAAAACATGTGACAGTCACTGAAACTTGACCAATAAAGTCAAATCACTGGCATGCAGCGGAGTGCCCTCTAGACAGTTACATGTTCTTTATGAGTGATTTTAGGAAGCCCAGTGGTGTTAAGACTCCTAGGGGCCAAAGTGCATCTCCGGCTGCTTGTGTTTTAGGCAGGTTCAGGTGTGAAGGTACAGTACAGTGTCTGATGAGTGTCCTGGGACGAGTTCTCTCAGCATGGCGCGGACACTGAGCTTCTCCTGGCCCTTAGTCTTTCTGCTCTTCCTCTCTGGACTGCAGTGTGACCATGGTGGTAAATCTGACAACAGGCAAGAAAGGGACATCAGCACTGACCAGTATGTATTTTAAATGAATTATTTTATGTTTGCTTGAAAGATTGATACATGTTTGAGACCAAATTTGAATAGATCAGTTCTCATAGTTTCAAACGCTTGGATGGGGTTTGTTTGAGTTTTCCCTGCTGCAACTCTCTATCATTTTGTGAAGATTTTAACATGGAACGGATGATGTTATTGAAAAGTATAGAGTTTTTTTAAACAGGTTATTCATTCTACTGCCAGTTAGAAATTAAACGTGTCCTACAAAGTTACCTGGTGATTGATTTGCAGGCCTCGTATGATATCAGAAAATGGTCACCTCACATTCTCTGCTGGCTACAACAAAGACATTCGCTTCACAACCTCAGGGTCTGGAAGTGTGAAGGTGGGGCCCGAGGACCTCATCCAGCAGATAAATCAGGTGAATGACTGGAACATCAGATTTCTGAGTACAAATATGGCTATATTAGATGAGCTATTTATTGCAAGACTTATCGTTTATGTTGTGTCAAGAATGTGATGCTATAGGGATGTCAGGAAATGATAATTTGATTAGAAAAAACTATTTCCAAAATGTCTGGAGGGTTTATCATTTTGTTTGATTTTTTGTTTTGTTGATTTCGTTTTTCCTTTATTTTATTTTGAGTTCTTTGGTTGTGTTTCATTTTATTTGATTGTTTTTTGTATTTATTTTTACTTGCTTTGTTTATTGTATTTTTGTGTGAATTTTGTTTAGGTTTGATTTGATTTTATGTTTTTGTTTTATATTTAATTGTGTTTTAGCTTTGTTGTTTTTTGACTTGTATTATTTAGCTTAGTTTTTTTGTGCATTTTGTTTCATTTCATTTCATTGCATAATTGTTTTAATTTTGATTTATTTCCTTTACATTTTCTTTATTCTAGGTAGGTCAGAGCAAGCATTTTGTTTGTTATTGAAGCACTTTGCAATTTGCTAAATTTGGTTGTGTTGCATTTTTATTCAATTTAATTTTGGTTTATTGTTTTTTTTTCCCTTTTTTGTTTCATTGTCTTTGTGTGCATTTTTTTTTTTTTTTTAAGTGGTTTTACTTAAACACTTTGAATCTGAATAACGTTTTTTAAAAATGTAATCAAGTTTTAATCAACTCTTTTCCAGATCAAAATAAACAAAAATGATATCGATACCATAAAGAACAGTGGCACACCTCCGGATGTTACAAACCAGATTAATCAGCTCAACACCAGAGTGACGACGCTTGAGACAAAAGTTCAGACAATAGAACAGGTATCGCTGTAATCATCGATTTCACTCGAGGCTTATTTCTCATATGATTAAAGCCCTTCCGTCTCAGCTGTTATGATTTAATCTTAGTTTAATGGCATTCTGTATTTCATAGACAGTACAGCGGAAGACATGCAGCAGCAATCCATGTCAGAACGCAGGAACCTGCTTGAACTTGTTAGACGCATTTCATTGCCTCTGTCCTGACAACTGGCAGGTCAGTCACTCAGACATCCATCTGTTCATCTGTCCTGTTCATATGTCCTTCTGAATGCCACTCAGGTTCAATCTCTCTACAGGGTCCCACTATGTGCAGTGGATGTGAATGAGTGTCAGGTGTCAGCAGGAACACCGCTGGGCTGTCAGAACGGGGCCACATGTGTGAACACACCCGGATCTTTCACGTAATCCTCCATCATTTCTCTTGAGTGGGGTTTTAGTGTTTATGTGAGATGTTTATGTTCATATTTGACTTTTCTTTTGTTTATCAGTTGCACCTGTACTCCAGAATGGTACGGTCCACACTGTACATCTCGCTATGATGACTGTGCAGGCGGAAGTCAGGATCTGTGTGTTCACGGCATGTGCATCGATTCAGACAGAGTCAATCCCAATGAGGTGATTCAGAATTATGTGTATTTATTCTCCGTTTTCCACATGCATTTGGATGTACAAATAAACTACTCATCAGTCAATTTTTGGACAGTGAAAAAATAAATATATATTCATTATGTAATGTAACCTCATGACATAATGTTAAGACATTTTTGTTTTCCATAGAACAAAAAAAACAAGACATTTCTGAGGATTTACTCATCCTAATAAGGACCTTTAAGCTTCAAATGAAATGCGATAGGGTCATAAAAGTGTAATTAAAGTGGTTCATACAACTATATTCCAACTCTTCTAAAGTCATAAAATAGCTTTGTGCGGTAAATATGCCAAAATTTAAGGCATTGACCCCCCCCCTCCATCATTCCATGTGATTTTATCATGATCCGTTAAAGATAATAGCAGATGAATGGGACATTACCCTTTTACATAACATTTACAGTCTCCAAAAATGAGTGCATTTGACTTATATAATAGTTTTGTTTGGAGGAAAAGACTAAAATTTCAGTCTGTTCCTCACAATTGTTATCATATTACCAAATATTATTTTGGGGTCAGTAAGATTACTTGTTTTTGTTTTTAAAGAAGTCTCTCCTGCTCACCGAGGCTGCATTTATTGGATTCAAAATACATTAAAAACAGCAATATTGGGAAATAGTAAATACAATTACAATTTGAATATATTCTAAAATGTAATTTATTGTAATTAAATGTAATGACACATTGCTGAATTTTCATCGTCATTACTCCAGTCTTCAGTGCCACATGATCTTCAGAAATCAGCAGATTTTCTGATCAAGAAACATTTCTTATTATCAATGTTTAAAATAATTGTACTGCTTAATATTATTGTGGAAAGAGCAGCTTGAACATTCTGCTTAACGTCTCCTTTTCTGTTCTACGTGATATAAAGTCATGCAGCTTTGGAACAACATTCATCATGTCTCTTTTCAGCCCAAATATAAGTGTATCTGTGATGCTGGCTGGATGTCTCCACCCGGCGGGTCGGCGTGCACGGCTGATATTGATGAGTGCAGCCTCCAGAACAAACCCTGCTCCACAAACCCCCCTGTGCAGTGCTTCAACACCCTGGGCTCGTTCTACTGCGGCACCTGTCCTGCAGGTCAGACCACTCAGCCCAGCTGAGCCACGTCACATGATTATCGCCAAGATATCACACATCAATCACTTCTCTTTTCTTAGATAGCGCATGTAAAAGATTATTGGGTGCATTAACATTAAAGGCATTTAATAGCTAACAGATTCTTAATAAGAAGATTATTTCATGAAGTTACTTGTTTTGGTTCCTCCAGGATGGCAGGGTAACGGTTACAGCTGCCAGGATGTCGATGAATGTGCCACAAACAATGGAGGCTGTTCTACTTCCCCGATGGTGCCTTGTCTCAACACCATGGGCTCCTTCCACTGCGGCCAGTGTCCTCCAGGTTTAGCTCACATCCTGATTCTCATGCAATTTAAAATAAGATCTGTGGTCTTAACAAGAATAGTTCAGCCAGTTTGTGCAGTTCTGTACACAGTTTTGGGGTTGGTAAATTATTTTAAATGTTTTTCAACTCTTATATTCACCAAGGCTGCTAAAAAAACAGTAGTATTATGATATAATATTATTATAATTGTTTTAAAACTGTTTATATTATAATATATTTAAAAATGTAATTTATTCCTGTAATGCAACGTGGAATTTGTCATATGATCCTTCAGTAATCATTCTAATATTTTGATTTGCTGGTCAAGAAATATTTATTATTATCAATGCTGAAAATAGTTGTGCTGTTTCATATAACAGAACGTTAAAAACAGCATTTATTTGAACAATGTAAACAATATAAATGTAACTATCACTTTTGATCAATTTAATGCATCCTTGTAAAAATATTAATTTAACCAAAAAAAAAACTTACTGTACCCAAATTTTAAATGGTATTATGTTGTTTTGAAACCCTTTTTACTTTCTTCAATTTTTTTACAAGTATTTTGTCTGTCCTTTTCCATGAATGAGCACTGGGCCTGTCAATCTCCAAAAAGCACCATAAAATGTGTCCGATAGACTTCCCTATATTCCCTATATTCCAAGCCATACAATAGCTTTGAGTGAGAAACATTCTGAAATTCTGCTTATTTTGGGTAAACGATGCATTTAATATCTTAATATACATAATCTGAATAATTTCTAATTCATAATTTCCCTCTGGAGATTGCTGGGAAATTGAAAACTGCATATTTTTAGTACATCTTAATGTTTGCTGGTCCTCTGTCCTACTTTCAGCACAGGCTGGCCTATAAAATCCTGCAGATTTTTGCTCACTGTAATATGTTTCAAACAAGAGACAGATGCTTGTGTGATCTGAACTTCATTACATTCCCTCTGGGAGAGATGGAGATAGAAAGCTCAGAGAGGTGGAGAGATCCATTAGCTGGGTTCGCCGAGGACATTGCCGAGTCCGGCTAATATATTCAGCTGACTGCTAGATTGCAGAGAAAGACCAGACTCACTGAAATGATCAGGCTAAAATAGCCATTAAATGTAAGAAGAGACTACTGACCCCATGTGTGTGTCCTCAGGCTATGAGGGAGACGGGAAGACTTGCACTCAAGCTAACATCTGCTCCACCAACAATGGAGGATGTTATCCACTGGCTACCTGTACTTCTACTCCAGGTACACACGCACGCACACACACACACACACACACACACACACACACACTGCTCACTTTTCCTGTAGTTATTCTTTACAGCAGCGCATGACTAGTAGCATTTATGTTATAATAGGTTCAATAAAAAGGGTGTTAAACTTTAATTGTTTTGATGTAACCTCCTGATATAAAAGATATTGTTGCTATATTTGTCCATTTTTACAGGTTTGTTTGTTTTAGTCATAGTGTTTGTCTTTTGATGGAAATGTTCTTAAAATTGTATCAATATTTGGTCATATTAATTAATTTCAGTCAATTTTACTGTGCCTAAAAGAGCATCTAATTATAAAATACATATTGTTGACAAACATTGCAAAATCAAACCAATTTGTTTTTAAAAAGAACTTTATCATTTTACATTTTGAACAAGTAAAGAATCATAACAAAGTACAAAACTAGCACATGAAAATAAAAGCAAACTATATTTTTGTCCTGAAAAAATACACTTTTTTAAATAAATGCTGTGGTTTTTAGTAGTTATTCATATATATGTAATATTACGCTTATGTTGTGTATCTTTGATTATATTCTTCATATTCCTAATCATATTCTTTCTTGATTTTTCAAAACATTAGTGTGTTGCTAATGTGCATAATATACTGTTTATATACAGTTTACATATTTTGGCAATATTTTGTTATATTCATTCATTCCAGTCAGTTTTACTCAGACTAAAAAGCTTATTAAATTTGCTTGTTTAATAAATACAATTTGGATGGTGAACAATAAACAATTTTAACAATAAATATATATATATATAAATAGCAAAAGCAACATGTAAAAACTATATGTTTTCCTGAACACTATTTTAATAAAACACTCATTTTTAGTAGTTGTTCATATCTGTAATATGATGTTGTGTATCTTTGACTATAGTCTTAAAATCATATTTTTTCTATATTTTTCTTCAATAAAATGAGTGCATTGTTAATACTTGTCTAATAAACAGTCCCCCCCCCCCTCGTCATATTTCCATCAGCAGTATGTTTGATTTAAAATCATTAAATATTGTCAGGATGTGTTTTTTGTCTCATCTTCGCTATAATTGGCAAATCTGAATATTGATGAAAAATCAATCTTAGTAGAAGAATCATCTCTGAATTTCTTTACGAATTGTTCTCCTTCCAGGAAGTATTATCCCATCATGCACCTGTCCTCCTGGTTATGTGGGTAATGGCTATGGACCTACGGGCTGTACTCAGATCAGTGACATCTGTGGAACTAGTAATCCTTGTGTAAACGGTCAGTGTGAGGTAAGTGTTTATCTCATAACTTCCCCTCTCTGTTCTGTTTCCATCAAACCACTGCAGTCAGCATGTTTTTGTCATAGAATACAGCGACTGGCTACATCTGTCGCTGTGACCCGGGCTGGGCAGGGCAGAATTGCGATCAGAACGTGAACGAGTGCTCTAGCAATCCCTGCCAGAACGGAGGCACCTGCACCGACGGCATCAACGGCTACACCTGTACCTGCACCTCCCAGTGGACCGGCCCGCAGTGCCAAACTCCACAGCAAGGTGTGTGTTATTGGAGAAGTGATGTATGTGATAGTGTGTGTTTATCTATACAGTAACATCATGGACTTTTATGTGCATCAGAGTGTGGAGGAGTTTTGGAAAGTCCAGCTGGCACATTCAGCTACCCTACGAATCCTGGAACGGGCGATTATGATCACCAGGTCAGCTGTGCATGGGTCATCAGAACCGACCCCAGCAAGGTTAGTCAAGATACATCAGTGACCTTTAAAAAATACAGTCCTGCATCATATACTGTACGCTGAATTAATGTTTTCTATTGGTATTATACATCTGGTGGTATTTAGGGAGAAAAACTCATTTGATCATAAACTTGTGTTTATGTAATGTTCTTTGGCAATAAATTGAGTATTTGAACACATTTTCACTCCTTTGCAGATTGTAAATTAAATGATACATTTTGAATACTTTTTGGAAATTTGACTAATATATACAGAATTAGAAAAATCTTCATACTTATTTTGTATGACTTATTTTATTCTATTTAACCCTCTAACTCTAGCACTCTCTATTCTAATAAAAACTAGTTTGTTATATTGATTATATTATTTGAAATGCATTTTTTTAAATGCATGGCATGGAATTATCTATGGAAGTAAGCATTGTGTTTTATGCTGTCTTGTGCTTCTTCCCAGATTCTGCGGATTACCTTCCCTTTCTTTGACATCGAGAACAGCGCCTCCTGCAACTTCGATTTCCTGCAGGTCCATGATGGCGAGAGCCCCTCAGCTCACACGATCGGGAAATACTGTGGCACTGCCGCCCCGGCCGAACTCTTCAGCTCCCACAATTCTCTGTACTTCTGGTTCCGCTCTGACCATTCAGTCAGTGGACGCGGCTTCACCGTAGCCTGGCAATCACAGGCACCAGGTAAATCAAGAATGCCCTTAATGTGCAGCCACATTAGCTACATTTCTCAGACAAAAAGTGACAAAGCAAGTGTATTGTCAATAGTGTAGCGATGTATGATCTCACAGAAGTTACTTTGTATCTTATTTCAATACTTCTTTCTTTTCCAGTGTGTGGCGGGGAGTTGACCAACACATATGGTGACATCAAGTCACCTGGTTACCCAGGTAACTATCCACCCAACCGGGACTGCTATTGGACGGTGAATGTGAACCCTGGTCTGCTCATCACATTTGCTTTTGGCACCCTCAGTCTGGAGCACCATGATAACTGCAACTTTGACTACCTAGAGGTAAAGCGTGTTGCATCTTGGTGCTACATTAAAAGTTTTTTCAGTGCATATGTGTTAATGCTTTAATTTACGGCTTTATTTTGTAGATTAGAGACGGACTGCTCCCAGAAGACTCGGTTCTGGGAAAATACTGCAGTACAGCATCACCCCCACCTCTACAAACGACAGGACCATATGCCTGGATTCACTTTCACTCTGATTTCAGCATCAGCGATCAGGGATTTCACCTTACATACACTACTTCACCATGTGAGTAAAGCCCATGCTGTCAAAACACAGAGAGAGAGGGGGATTATGGGACATTTTAGGGACGATAATAGACCTGTTCACTACCGTTCAAAAGCTTGGATTCAGATAATTTTTTTATATTAATGGGCAAATTTCTATTTCTGACAGGATGTTTTTCGCTGCATTTATTTGATAAGAAATGCGGTAAAAACTGTAATATTGTGTTTTTATTATGTTTTATATGTTTTAAAACACAATGTATTCTTGAGGTGGTGAAGTTGAATTTTCAGCATTATTACGCCAGTCTTCAGTGTCACATGATCCTTCAGACATCATTCTAATATGCTGATTTGCTGCTCAAGTCTCATTTCTTATTATTGTTAATGTTGACTGGGCTGCTTAATTTTTTTGTGGAAACGGTAATACATTTTTTAGGATTCTTTCATGAATAGTGCAAAAGAACAGCATTGTTTGAAATAGCAATATTTTACTGTCACTTTTGATCATTTGTGAACACTTCCTGAACACAAATGAATGTCACAGCACTATTTTCTTGTTTGCAGTCATATTGCATTAGCAGTAATTCCAGTAACTAAATTATGGATAATTTAACACATCCATCAGTGGAATACTGTCCTTTCAAATGCTCATAAACCAGTTTATTGGCGTTATATACATATTAAAAGTGAGCAGTCACATTGCAAGTGTTGTAAACTCAGAGAGGAACATGATCCTTGGATCAACACTGGGTTCAAATGGGCAAAGCCAGTAGTCTTGCAATATTGGGATGAATTTCTTGAGTGTAATGCAATTTAATCTGTGCCATCAGCTGACCCAGGATGCGGAGGCGTCTTTACAGACACAGAAGGCATCATCATCTCTCCTAACTGGCCTAATAACTATGCTCACGATAGGCAGTGTATTTATATCATCAGAATGCCACGTAGTGAACAAGTGGCGCTTAACTTCACCCACATGGACCTGGAGACTCATAGTGGCTGTCTTTTTGATTTTGTTGAGGTATGATTTGTGTAATTAATGTTGATGACAGGAGAAGTAAATAGCATTTTGATCTTTTAACATCGCCATTTTAGTAGCATTACCAAGTCAAATCTCTTTAAGGTTCGAGAAGGGACAGGCGAGACCGACCCACTCATTGGGAAGTACTGCGGCACCACGCTGCCGGCACCAATATTGTCCACCACTAATGGACTCTGGATCCGTTTCAAGTCTGACAGCTCTGTGTCCCGTGCTGGCTTCAGGGCCATGTATGAACTTGGTGAGACACTGAAACCTTATTTATGTAAAGCGTATGATGCCAACTGAATGCCAAAATTAACTTCTTCCATTTTTCTGAAAAGTAAAATAAGTGTAAATGCTAACATGAATGCTTTGTTTGTGTCAACTCGCATTAAAACAGAAGTTTTATATTTCGATGTACATCCGAGTGTAACAGATTATCAAAATGAGAAAATGTAGAGCTGGGCGTGAGCTGATTGGATGTTGAGAAGTGGGCTTGAGAAGTTTTGCATGTGTCACTGGAAAGTCCAGTTATGACATTTTGAGGAACAATCATAGTAAGAACACAGATCAATAACTCTCATTTAGAAAATAGCTAAGGTAAATTTATAATTTAATGCCGACTTTAAACTATTAGCTAAACTGATTCTCCACCATTTTGTTATAGTAATCTCTTTAAAATATTGCTAAAATGCTAATTTCAATAATTTATTACTGAGAATATATATATTTTTTTCAATCAGATATTTTTATTTTATTTTCCATTTTCACCTTATTTTTGGTTAAAGATTTAATACATTTGCTGTTGTTTTTTTTTTTTATATAGTTTTTGTTTTTATATATACTGTATGTCTATACTAGTTATTTTAGTGCAACAAGTTAAAGGGTAAGTTCACCCAAAACTGAAAATGCTATCATTAATTACTCACCCTCATGTCGTTCCAAACCCATAAGACCTTCATTCATCTTCAGAACACAAATTAAGATATTTTTGATGCGTTCTGAGAGCTCTCTAACCCTCCCATAGACAGCAAGGATCCTTGCACGATCAAGGCTCAGAAACGTAGCAAGGACATTGTTAAAATAATCCATGTGACATCAGTGGTTCAACCGTAATTTTACGTAGCTACAAGAATAGTTTTTGTGCACAAAGAAAACAATTTGTCACCTCCGTATCACCCTAAAGCGTTATTTTGGAGAGTATCACATACGTAAACAACGTATGTACACGGATACGCTGTTTATGCCGTTTAAGCTTTGATCTGAATGCAAACAATGTATCCGTGTACATACGTTGTTTACGAATGTGATACTTAATCAACTTAAACTTGACTTGAGTGCTGTGGTTTTAGAACGCTGTCATGCAAGAGACGCTCCAAACGACATGAGACATGAGTGCAACGCTCAATCACATCCATCTAATGCGTGTTTACATAGAAAAACAATGACAAAGCAGCACTCTGGAATGCAAAACCACATTCTGTGTGAACAGTCCCTAACAGTTTACCTTACTTCTTGTGTCCTTTCTAAGATTAAACACAATATTGGATACCAACTATGTTAAAGCTAATTTAGCTTTAATGAACATCATTTAATCTTAGTATGACATATGAAGATTGTGATCTCAGAGTTTTACTGTTTTCTCTAGCTTGTGGAGGAACCCTCTCTGGAACCGGTCAGATTCGAACTCCCCTGCACCCTGATCCCTATCCCCACAACAAAGTGTGCGAGTGGGTCATTAACCAACCCGAGGGCTATGTGGTCACTCTCAACTTCCTCACCTTTGACGTTGAGGGAAGCAGCACATGTGCCTTCGATTATGTTGAGGTACAACATTAGCATTGTGCTAATCCTATTCAGCCAACATACAGATTACATGTTACATTTCTTCTGAAACGGCACTCTTTACTCACTCAGGTGAGAATGGTCCTAGCATAGACTCCCCTCTGATTGGTCGATACTGTGGAATTAACATGCCCCCCATGCTGGAGTCCACCCAGAGGTCCATGTTCATCCGCTTCAAAACAGATTCATCTGTCTCCAACCATGGTTTCACTGCTGAGTTTGCATCTGCAGAGCAAGGTGAACTATTGTTTTGTTGTTTTCGAATGTACAGTAGCTTGTTCAAGTATATACTACGTAGTGAGGTGCCTATCAAGACCAAACAGGCAGATTCTCAACATGAATGATGTTCACTGTAAAAAATATTCTCTTCAATTTGCAGTAAATAACAATGCAATAACATTAACTAAATAACACCAATACCAAAATGTGCATTCCTGGTAACAAACACAAACATAACAAAATATAATTAATAATTCATAGCTGGTATCTCCAACAACCATAAATTTCACAGTATTTTACAGTGCAATTACAAATAATGCGATTTTACAGTTTTTCGCTGTATATGGCAACGTAACTTAAACCTCTTTCAACATAAAAATGTTTTATTGTAATATTTATAATATACAATAATATTATATATAGTTTAGTAACATGCTGTCAAACTTTATTGGACTAAACTGAGTTGAGATTTGCGTGTTTATGCTAATATTTGGTGAATCGATATTGGTAGACCAGTGATGGTGAGAAATACTGGTTAAAGATCTGGCCAGGAAACTGTAAGGTTCATGGTTTGATTCCCACAATAAGCTCTTTCTCCATTGATTAAAGCATTTTAAAAGGATTTCAACACTTGTGTTAATTTTTACAGGTTGTGGAGAGACTCTCACAGAACCAACGGGTTCATTCACCAGCCCAGGACATCCCACTGACTACCCTCATGGAGCCAATTGTACCTGGTACATCTCCGTTGACCCTGGCAACCTCATCCGTCTGTCATTTACAACCTTCAACCTGGAGTATCACACCAACTGTGCATACGATTATGTGGATGTCTACGATAATGGTACAGCGCTGACTGGCACTCTTATGGGCAGGTAAACCAAGACATTTGATGATTGAGGCCACAGTCATCCCTTACTTGAAGATTTGTATAAGAATATGTTGGAAAATGTTGGTTATTTTGTGCTCAGGTTCTGTGGGCGCTCCGTTCCTCCATCTCTAACCAGCACTGATAGTCTGATGACCGTCCTGCTGGTGTCTGACTCCAGTCTGTCTGCGGAAGGCTTTTCTGCTGAATATGTCTCCATCAATGCAAGCACAGGTATCATTTTATTGCAGTAATTGGGTATGAAAATCCAATTTGAAAAGCCATGAAAGTACAGGCCTCATAGCGAAGCTTGGGTTTAAAAAGACATTTTCAGGTCAAGTCGAGTGAGCTTTATTGTCATTTCACTGTATTCACTGTATCTAGAGATATACAAAGGAACAAAATGTTGTCTCATATCACATGTTTTGTCTATGCAGATTGCAGTGCGGTGTTTAGGTCACCCACCGGGGAGTTCCGCTCACCCAACTACCCCGACAATTACCCCAACAATCGAGAGTGTGTCTTTAAAATCATAGTGGAAGTCAACATGCAGATCATGCTGAATGTCACAGATTTTGAGCTGGAGGGGTTCAGTTCCTGTGGTTTCGACTATTTAGAGATCAGGTGAGGAGCATTTCTAGCATCTTGGGTCATTGATTTGATCACTTTTTGGTGTCCGAGCACTTTCTTTTCTTTTATAGAGATGGAGGCTATGAAACATCCCCCCTGATTGGTAAATATTGTGGAACAAGTGGTCCACCCATCGTAGTGTCACATAGCAACAGACTGTGGCTGAAGTTCAGATCTGACCACTCACTCACCTACAGGGGATTCAAAGCCCACTGGGATGGCACTCAGACAGGTATGCATTTCCTGTTGTGTACTCGTGTATTGAGTCAGATGAATATCAGCCAGACTGTTGAGATGAAGTCAGGAGTAGAACTGCCCACATGTCTGACTGTCATTTAAAATGACCAACTGTGATTTGATTTTATTTGTTTTTTTTGGTGCTGTATTCATGCAGATGCGTAATATGGACTGTAGACTTTGTGATAATAATTTCTATGTTCAAATCAGTGATCCTTTTAGTATTATTTAAATACTATTTAATATATTTGTTAATATTTAGAATGTGTTTTTTATATATATATATTTTCATTTACTTACACTGTGTCTCTGTTATAGGTTGTGGTGGGACGTTGACAACAAGTGTGGGAGGTTTCACCTCTCCCAATTATCCCCTGCCCTACCACGCCAACGCCGAATGCTACTGGCACATCAAAACCAGTGCAGGAAGCACAGTTGAGCTCAGCTTTGGAGACTTTCACCTGGAGAACAGCATCAACTGCTTCTACGACTACTTGGCGGTCAGAGAGCGTCGAATTAGACATTTACTACACAATTGTAGAGTTCGCTATTGAAAGGTATTGAGTTTGAATCTTTCCCTGATGTGAATATGTTTTACCAGGTGTATGACGGCGTCAGCACCAGTTCTCCTGAGGTGGCCAAACTGTGTGGAAATGAGATTCCTCCTCCTATCAGCTCCTCCCAAGAGAACATGTACGTGAAGCTACGTACAGACAGCATCATCCACACAGGCGGATTTCTGGCTAACTACCAAACCAGTGAGTGACCATACCAGAAAACCCTGAACAAGATGGGTACATTTAGTGCTGTCAAAAGTATAAACATATATATTTTTATTTACATTTGATTCAAACTCTTACAAAAAAGTATTGTGGCATTTTTATGGTATACAGATAGTATCAGATGCAAATACTACATACTTTTTTGTACTTTTCTACTATAGAACATATTCATACACTGCAAAAAAATGAATTGGTATATTTGTCTTGTTCTACAGTACAGTAAACATTCTTAAATCAAAATACATTTACTTGAGAAGTAAAATGGTTTAAGGAAGTAAGTCAGTTTTTTTGATCAACTGATCAAAGTTGAGTTTATGCCTAAAAATGAAAAATATCGTATGAGGAAGAAATACAAAGTTAATGGAACATTTAGATTTTCATTGTCAGAATCTTTTCCTTTTTTTAAGTAAAAACTCACTTAGTTTTGGTACTTTGATTATTTTTCAAGATTAAATAAATAAATAAAGGAATAGTTCACCCAAAATGTCATTCCAAAGCTGTATACGTTTCATTCTTATGTTTAACACAAAATAATATATTTTAAAGAATTTTAAAGAACCAAACAGTTATTGGTCTCCAATGACTTCCACAGTCACAGGAAATAAATACTATGGAAGTCAATGGGGACCATCACCTGTTTGATTACCAACAGTCTTCAAAATATCTTCTTTTATGTTCAACATAACAAAGAAACATGCAACAACATTTTCATTTTTGAGTGAACTATCCCTTTAATGATCTTATGTCATTTTGTATCTTGACGTATGAAAGTTATTTGGAAGTTATAAGAAATACATTTGTACTGAAAAAACAAGATCAAAATACTGAGTGAGAACCATTTTTGCAGTGTATTCTATGATATTCAGTGGTACTTAAAAAATAATTCCATGGTATTACCATGGTTTATCCCAAAAACATGGAAATAACATGGTATTTTTTGTAAATGAATGATTAAACATTACTGCAATGCTGCGGTTTTAAATCGTGTGTTTTTGTATTTGGCAGTTGAGTTCACCCAGAGGACACCGACTTGTTTTGGCTTTCTGCTTCTTAGTCTTGTTTTAATTATGTTTGTGGAGGTGAAATGTCACCGTTTAGAGCTCAGTGCAGCACTATCTATCTTCTTTTGTGCTTTCTCTCAGTCTTTTTCTTTGGCTGTCAGTGGTCACATGCCAGTGTGTTTCCTAGACTCTAAAACTTTACTGCAGGGTCAAAATCCAGATTTAGCCATTATGGCAAGATGCCACCAGTTTTGAATGTATTCCTGCCTTAAAACCGGTGTAAAAAATAAGTTCTTAATGTTACATAACTCTTCCCAGCTCATGTTGTTAATCAAGACGGGCTTTTCTCCTGTAGTTTGCCAGGGTGTGCTGATCGCCAACCGGAGCCGGGGAAAGATTGAGAGCTTGAACTTCCCCAATGACTACCCATCTCGTGCCGACTGCAGCTGGACCATCCAGGCCTACATGGGCAACACCATCAACTACACTTTTATAACCTTTGAGGTGGAGAGCAACGTTGGATGTGCCTATGACTATGTGAAGGTCAGCACATGCTTTGTCAAGCCTCATCTTAAAATATACCCAATATTGCTGCTGAAAGTCAACATTAAATTAAAACGGACAATATCTGCTTTCTTAATAGACTTTCTGGTAATATTTTGCATGTCTCTGAAGTGTCTTTCATTTAAGGGTTGAGATCACAAAGGTCACACAAGATGTTAATGTTAACTAATAGCCAATTAGCCATTTAGGCATCGGTTTAGGCTACTTTCTGCCTGTAATCTTGAAAAGGTTAGAGAAATAACTATAGATGTGAATAAGGATGCATTGAGATGCTCTTGATGGTGAACTTGACCTTTAGCTTTCAGTCCAGCTTTATTCTGATATGGAACGCCCACTATTCATGATCCAATCCGTTCCTGATGGATGGAATCAATCCCCGCCCATTTTCTCATCGAATATGTTGTTTTGCTCTGAAATATGTCACATTGAGAAATTTAAATGAGTTGTGAATGTTGTTTTTTCTGACTCGAGGACCATCTACATGTCTTTTCAAGCTTGTATTATTTATCTGGCTCAAGTAGTCTAATCCGGCTGGACCGTTTGTCATTCAGTTACACTATAGTGATTTACTGGCAGAGAGTCTTTGAAAATATACAATGGGTACTTTGAGTTCCTCTCCGTTCACTCATCACCATGGCGACCCAAACAGTGATGACCTCATTGGGGCCTCTTGTATAGCTGTTGAGTTTTTGCCTTTTCCCTCAGGCAGTCTTGTGAAAGGCTACGCTCTTAGATACGCTCTGCCATAGATAGACATTTATCAGCTGGGTAAATACATACACAGTTGTGTTGGATATTTTGGGCTCTGATGACTTCTTCCTTAAAGAATGTGAGATTTTGTGCACAAGCCAACAGTATTACAGCACACTTTTGTTCCTAAGGCAGTAGAACAGATGGTCTGAATTACTGATGTGATGTCATTGGTTGGATTTCCTGTGAAAGGTCTCTGATTCTTGAAACATACTGCAGAAGAAACAATGTTTCACACTTTAATCTGACTTACACAATCAGTCACTGCACTAAACAATATGTAATGGTTTGATAGCTGTGTACATTTTCTCAACAAAATATAATTTTAAGTAATTGTCCATTTTTGTGTCGCAACCAATGTCAGAAAAAAAATATAATTGTTTGGATTTTTTAGATAAGTTCACAAAACTGCTGCCATTAAAGTCACAGACGTTTACTTGCTATCATTAATACTATTTATGATACTATACACATTTTTTATAATATTTAGATTTTTACATATATACTGTTTCTGTCTAGCTGTATGATGGTCCAAACGATCAGGCTGCTCTGATTGGTACGTTCTGTGGGAACACACCTCCTCCAGCCAGCACCACCACCGGTACCAGCCTCCACATTGTGTTCCGCTCCGACATGTCTGTCTCATACAGAGGCTTTCAGATGGACTGGTACCAGAATGGTAAGATCCAATACACCGCTGATCGTATGCACTCCATGAATAGAGTACAAAAACAGTGCTTAAACTTCTTTTTCCCATCTGTATTCATGGAAAGGTTTTTGAGGACCTGTGCCAGCCTCAAAGCACTGTGTGAAACATCTAAATGTGTATGACAGTGGAAAGACAGATGCGCTACTCCGAACAGAAGGAAATAACACATACAGAGTCATTGTTGGGCAGCCAGAAGTCAGTGACCCGTAGTGTCTTGACTGATGATGTCACTAAATCTCAAAGACAAATAGCAGTCCTGATGGGCAAAGCAGTGACATCACTTAGGAAAGCTTCACTTTGATTGGCCAGCAGGGAAAGAGCTGATTACCAGTGATGAATGAATCTAGCAAAGAAAGAAAGGAAAGATTAAATGTAGCAACTGTTGTTGCTGTAGAATTTTGGGATTTGTAGTGGATTTTCTGCACATGCATTAGCTTATTTCCAGCAAAAATCTGTTTCAGAATGACTGTGTGGAAAACAAAGCTACACGCTCCTCTAGAAAGAACAGACCAATAAAGGTCTGTCCTTGCTCTCTGTCTTGGGACAGAGTTTAACTTTTCCTATGTATTCTTAACATAAATTAATTGTGCACAGTAAACAGAGAATCCATGAAATTTCAATACAGAGCTTTAATTTAATTGATCAAAGAAACACCACGGCATAAATGTGGCAGATAGTGAGCCATCTATTAATGTGATAGCCCACACTAACTGATGTTTTGTGGGTGTTTCTTTGTCTTTGTGCTTGCGAGACATCGAGTAACATTGCTGAAGGGTGTGGACTGTTATTTTTGCACAGAGAGCAGGATCACAGTAAAAGAGAGAGAGAGACGTACGCTCTAAACCTTTAATTATTCATGCACCTCTGTCTGTGATGATGTCATTTTTTGGAAGGAAATGGTCTTGGTTTCCATGGACACAATGTGTAGAGAATGAACACTGTAATGTTATTATGTAACATGCACAGCACTGCTTTTCAGCTGTAAAAATCTTGCTGAGGGAGAGAAAAATGACACACAAAGAGCAAAAACAGTCAGAAAAGACACATGGACGAAAGAGATAGAAATATCACTATAATAAGAGAAAGTTAAACCATGAAATTGTGGGATAGATAATGCAGGTGCTGTAGAAATTCCTCAATTCAACAAAGTATTTCATGGCCTCAAGCCAGCGGATCCATTTTGAAAATTAAAAAAGTAGCTGCACCCTTCCTTTGTCCTCTCACAGACCTGTGGACGCTGTTGAGATTGATGTTATTGATTAAGACAGTGGGGATGGAGAGAATGAATCCGTTCTGACCGATCTTTAGTGAATATCACATTACACTGACCACATTATAGTCTTGTCGCTACTGCCTTTCTTGCTGTGAGGGTCAATATGGCTTCATATTTCCTCTGATAAGCTTGACGTGAGACGTTTTTACTTTTTGGAGACTATAATGCAACTCTCTGTCCAATTCAGCATTCCTGACCACATTACAGGAAATACACTTTCCAGGAATTGACATTAAACAAGTTACAAAGTATAATACCAAACTTAATATGATAATGATAATACCATGGTACTTTGATTAGATACATGTCCAAAATGTGCTTTTTGGTCGCCTTCTATTCATACAAAAGATTGTTATGTTTGAATCAGAATTTCTGTTTTGAACTTTCATGTGGATCTCTGACTAAAAACAGGGGAAGTCAAAGTATCTCACTGTCACCTCCTGCAGGTTGTGGTGGGGAACTCTTCGGGCCCACTGGTGCTTTCACCAGCCCAGGCTATCCGGACAAATACCCAGCAAACCGTGAGTGCATCTGGCACATCCAAACAAGCCCTAGTAGTAGCATTTCCATCAAAATCCTTGAGTTTGACGTGGAATATCATCCTGACTGCAACTATGACAAGCTGGAGGTATGAAAAAGAAATCAATTAAAACTGTAAGCAGAATATATGTATGCACGGAATACACTCTATTACATTTGCAACCTGAGCCTACTTCATGAGATAATGTATCCCACAATGCAGTGCACTCAGCTACCCTGTGTTCCCAGTGTGATGATAGAACTGGAAACAATATTAAGCATGGTTTTTCCTAAATCTGTATACTGAGCTTATTGCAATAGTTACAGTACACACTGCCCAGTTAGAAGAGTGCAAGTATTCCTCTATGTATTCCTAATTATTACCTTTAATAAGTGTAAGGTGTTATTCTGTCTACTAAAGTCAGAATGGCCCACTTATCCATCATTATGAGATCAAAATTGAAGTGTGTGTTTATATTGGTGTGTGCCTGCTCATGGCATCTGCTGGGCTCTGTGGGTGTGTTTTGTAGCGTAGACTTGTGGAATGCTGACCTCCATTGTAGCACTGAATGGAGCCAACAGGGCAGAAATTAACTGGAAATCAGAGCTTAGAGAGAGGGCTTAGAGACAGTCTCACATGCACACAAACATACACGTTCTGTGCCACACAGATGCCAGACCAAAACAGAGATTTTTTTTAAAATGGCATTCATTTTAGTGGCTTGTGGTTTAAAGAGCTGGGTAGTAACTGATTATATGTAATCTGGATTACACAATTAGATTCTAAAAATTAAGTAGCTTCTTGTTATTATATTAAATAAAATAAAATGTAATCAGACTACAGTTACTTTTTTATTGACTACTTGTATTTTATTGATTTACAGTATGGTACAATATTATCATATTTAATAAATGGGTAGATATGATAAAGGAGTTAGGTTAAAAGTAATCAAAAAGTAGTCTGATTATATTACTTAAATGTGTAATGTAGTGGATTACATGACTAAGAGACAAATTCAAATAAATGGTTATTCATCTTAAAGAGAGATAGCACAAGCACACTTTTTCTGTTGCAAAACATTTCACGTATGCTGCTGTTCAAAGTTTCAATCAAATTTTATATTTTTACACTTTCTGGTATTCAAACTTGGTGGAAAATGTCCAATAGAATTACATTCATCTTTGGAACTAGTTGGTTAAAAGTCTTGATATCAACAGTCAAGCTAGGTCTAAGAAAAGCTCTAGCATCATTTTGAAGCCACTTGGTTTGATATTTTTTTATAACAGTGACTTTTATACATTTTGAAATGACCCTGGTCTTCAAAAAGGCTAGTCTGTAAGTTATCGCCTCACATTTGACCTTTATCCAGGTTGTACGGAGGGCCTGACCTCTCCTCCCCACGATTGGCCCAGCTCTGCACCACACGCCCTCCCAATAACCCTCTGCAGGTGGCCAGCACAGGTAACGCTGTCACCGTTCGATTCACATCTGATGCCGTCGTAAGTGGCAGAGGATTCAACGCAACCTGGGTAGAAGTTCCTGGAGGTTAGTCTACTGTCAATTATGGAAATTAATCACTATGCCATTATATATGCCATTATTTTAGAGACTTTGCTAATGAACTTCTTAAAATCTTCCCTTTGAAAATTCAGGATGTGGAGGGATTGTCACAGCCCCCAATGGAGAGATCCACTCTCCGCAGTATCCCAGCAACTATCCTGACAATGTGGACTGTTCCTGGGTCATCACAGTGGATGTAGGCCATCGAGTCTTCTTCAACTTAAACTGATCTGGATATTGAAAGTCACAGCTCATGCAGTTTTTGATTACGTGGCTGTGAGTAGCTGACCTTTCTGAGTGCACACAACGAATTTAATGCTCACAGTGGAAACATTTGTGAATTTATGATGTAACAGACCAATGCATCACAGTTTAAACCAGTTTATGGACAAACTTCTAATCTCTAGATCCATGATGGTCACCACGAGTCTTCTCCACTCCTGGGTAAATTTTGTGGAGTCTCCAGGCCTTCTCCCATTACGTCCACAAGGAACGTCATCTATGTTCGTTTCAGGTCAGATCACAGTCAGAACCGCAAAGGCTTCAGTGCCCAGTTCTCAGAAGGTGAGTGCAGTCTTTGTTTTGGGAATTTGTCATGGTTCATTTCATTTGTACCTCATTGATTACTCGTTGATTTACAGCATGTGGATCTACTATATCAGCTGATGATGTGGGTGGGGAGATTGCATCTCCACGCTATCCATACTCTACCCACCCAATCAGAACTGTAGCTGGATCATATATGCACAGGGAGCCGTGTAAGTCCGCTGGTTATACTTGGCATCCATAATCTCAAAGTCAAAACCAAGGCTTTTTGTATTTTAAACTACTTACCTTATTCTCTGATCTCTACTATCTTATATTTCAGTCAATCATGTGACTTTGTCCTTCACTGACTTTGAGGTTGAGATGGTGAATAGTAAACTGTTCTCATGATAGTGTGGAGGTCCGGATGGAGACAATTACCAAGCCCCATCTGTTGGTAAAGATAAAATCTGCTCCTTGAGGAACTGTCAAAGTCATACTCTGGTTGTATAGTATATCACCTATATGTGTGTGTATACATCATAATTAGATCTAAGTTTTGGCACTTTATCACATTTGTGTTTGGTTTTTTCAGAGAATACTGGTTGCAGTTTATGGTTAGTAATAACTAGTAACTTTTTTCCAGGTCGTTACTGTGGGAATGAGTTGCCACACCCAGTCACTTCATTCAGCAATGCCCTGGTGGTAAACTTCATCTCAGATGCTTCGGTAGGAAGGAAAGGTTTTTAGGGCAACCTACATGGCCTTCAACCTCAGGTTAGATTTTATTGTTTATATCAAAATACATATGAATTTTTCACCCAAATTAGGTGGTGCAATATAACATAACTTAGTTACCTGTTTTTCCAGGCTGTGGGGGACATCTGTATATGGAAGTCAGGTGCTTTAACAGTCCGAAACTATTCCTGATGTATACCCCCCTAATGTGGAGTGTGTGTGGACCATCACCAGCTCACCTGGGAACCGTCTACAACTTGTCTTCATGTAAGCCAATCAGGATTTTACATTAATCTCACAATGTAATGGATTCATCAAAACCAATAATGCTATACTTTTTGTGATGAAGAATGTTTCAGTTGCAACATAGTTCAGGACTGCAGTAGTGACTACCTAGAGTTCGCGAAGGGACACTCCACTGGTACTCTGGTTGGTCGTTCTGTGGTGATTCCCTTCCTTCCAACTACACCTCTATAATGGGCCACATTCTTGGATCAAGTTGTCTCTGACTCCTCAGTCAGCGGAGCTGGATTTTAGAGCAGTGTTCTCCCACTGTAAGTCAGAGTGATGGATTACTCTTCTCTTCTTTTTTTTTATCTGGGTCTGAATAGTCATTATGTTCACCACAACCATGTGGCTCTGGTTGTACAAGGAGTCTTGCTGGTTAAAATCTCCTATATTTAGAAAATGTTATATGGGAATATCTTTACTCTTTTCTGCATCCTCAGTGTATGGAAATGAGATCATGGGCAGCTCGGGACAGATAGCCTCCCCTCTTTACCCACGCACCTACCCAAACAATGCAGACTACCGCTGGACCATTACAGTGGACTCAGATTCCCACATTCAGATTCAATTCCTGGACATCGACATTGAGGACCTATTTCCATTGTTATTATGACAAGCTCAAGGTCTGCACTCTTGTTTAAAATGCCATAATGGTTTAACAGAAATAAGTGTATGCAGGCATATGATGTAGATGTGGTTGAAGATCAATGCTTCCCTTTCCTAGATATATGATGGTTCCAGCACCAGTGCTTTACTTCTGGATGAGTTCTGCGGCCTGACTCTTCCCAACCCAGTAAGAAGTTCAGGGAGCACTATAACGCTTGAGTTTAAATCTGACAATGTGATTGGAGGGAAAGGCTTCCTGGTTGAGTGGACTGCTGTTCAGGGTTCCGGTCCTTTGCCAACTATACAGCCAGGTTAGTTCCCTAAGAAATCTGCCTCTCAGATCTTGCATTAAAAATGTTTAAAAGTTGCTGCTTGCTCTCATATCACAATCGTTTGCAATTTAATTTTTTTTTGTCTTTTCAGGAGCATGTGGAGGAACATTGATGACAGGAGACAATCCCCAGTTCTATTCTCTCCTGGTTGGCCCGAGCTGTATCAGCATAACCTTGACTGTTCATGGGTGATCCGGTCTCCTAATTCTATCGTTGAGTTTAATCTGCTTTCTCTGGACATGGAAGATGAAGGTTTCGTGTCTCCATGACAGTCTATCCATCAGGGATGGTAGGTTTTGTCATATGAAGTGACTTGAACATAAACCCAACTCAAACTGACTTTCACAACTTAAGTATTTTTGTATAATTTTTTAAGGTGACACCAACATGTCTCCACTGATTGCAAAGGTTTGTGGGCGGGAGCTGCCTGGCTCTCTGCACTCTACTGGTGATGCCATGTTCCTTCGATTCAGCTCTGATGGCAGCATTAACGGCAGGGCTTTAACGCCACTTTTTCCAGAGGTGAACAACAAGTCCATACCATTGGATACCATACCATTGCTTATCATGATGAGAAAAATTCTTATCATGATGGTTTAAGTTTGCTTTGTATTATATATTTAGTTGGACTTTGAGCTATTTTTATTTTGCTTTCTCCATCAGGTTGTGGGGGGTTTCCTCCACACGGACAGAGGGGTCCTAAGTTCTCCTCAATATCCACAGAACTACAAGCCCAACATGAATTGCAACTGGCAAGTAATGGTCACTCCAGGGTTTAGAGTGTCTGTAAACTTCCAGAGTCCTTTCCAAATACAAGGTTATGGCGATCACTGCAGCACAGGTGATTACTTGGAGGTGAGTGACTATAGAATAAGTTGTTGTTTGAGAACATTTTCAAAACAGAACCTGTACATCATTCAATTGTCATTTTTTTGTTTTAGTTACGGAATTGCCCTGATGGCAACTCACCGACTCTATCAGGACGTCTCTGTGGGTCCAGTGCTCCATCCACATTTCAAACCACAGACAATAGCCTCTATGCCCATTTTGTCTCTGATGGCTCCAATGAGGGGAATGGCTTCAAATTGGTATTTGAGGCCCCACAGTTCAGGTGAATGCTTTTACTTAATATTCCAGAAATGTTAGATTAATTTGGATAACAAGTAGTTATTCCTAAAGTGTAAATCTCTGTGCTTGTCTCCAGCTTGTGGTGGTGTCATTGTGCTTAATGATGGAGATCCACCAGGATACATCACGTCTCCTAACTATCCATCAAACTACCCCCAGAATATTGACTGTGTATGGATAATCACTGTACCCAATGGAGAGGCTGTACAGCTTGACTTTGAGGATGATTTCTACATTGAGGCTCATACTGGGTATATTTTGAAGAATTCAAATTGCTTACTTTTGGTACATGTAACCGTTTGACCATTAAATGTAATCACAATCTTCTGTCCTAGATGTATGTATGATTATATTGAGATCCGTGATGGTTCCACATCAGATGCTGCTTTGATGGGCAGACTTTGTTGGTAACACCCGTCCATCCACACAGCATTCATCCGGCACCACCATGTATATTCGATTCAGAACTGATGGCAGCAGCATCACACATATTGGTTTCAAAGCCAAGTACACCATTGGTAATCCATTTTGAATCATCATTACATTCCAACCATCTTTGATTGATCTCAATGGTTTAAAGTGTATCCTTTCCCTTCTTAGCTACATGTGGAGGGTACCTACACTGGCCAGAGTGGTATCATCAGAAGCCCGGGTTTTCCAGACTCAAATTATCCAGACAACTCTAACTGTGAATGGTACTTGGAAGGTCCCACGGGACACTATCTTGCCCTCACCTACACTGCCCTTGACCTGCAGAGCTCCTCCAATTGTAACAATGACTATGTGGAGATACGTGAATACAATGCTTCAGGTTTGGGTTCTCCTTACACAAAAGAGAGTTGAGCGTCTTTCTGAATGTTAAGGATAGCAAACTAACCTTTCCTTACTCACCAGGTCGCTTGCTGGGGAAACACTGTGGAAACAGTCTTCCAGCCCCCCTGGACACTGGAGACAGTTTTGCCTACGTAAAGTTTGTCAGTGATGGCAGTGGGAATGCTGCAGGATTTAGTTTATCGTTTGAAGCCAGCGTAGAAGGCAAGTGTCTTTAAATACTTACAGTGTTCACTTAGTGTTATATAGTCCATTGGAAAAAGCTCATGACTAGTTATTTTGGATAAAACAAATTGCTACATGATTACTTACATAGTTATGCTGTTGGTTATGGAGCATTTCCATGGGTAACTGGTGATAAGATGCTATTGTTTCTCTTACAGAATGTGGAGGGGATCTGAACGCACCATTTGGTACCATATCATCTCCCAACTACCCCAATCTTTACCCTCACAGCCGAGTATGCCGCTGGAGAATCACTGTTCCTCCCGGTCGTAGGGTCACTCTTACGATCAATGACCTGAGGCTGGAGGAGCATGGCACCTGTATGTTTGACTATGTGGAGGTAAGGTCATCTGTATGTTTTAGAGATAAAAAGTTGGGCATTCAAACTATTTATTGCTTTCTCTGAATATTGTTCAATTCGGTTCTTTATCACTGGTTTGCTGGTTTGACTCTTGGGTTGGTAGATCATCAATGGATTGACACCCAGCGCCCCACATTTGGCTCGGTTATGTGGGACAGTCCCTGCTGGTACCCAGTTGAAATCTTCTGGGAATACTATGCTTGTAATTTTCAGCTCTGATTCATCTGTGTCTAATGGTGGATTCACGGCAGATACTCTTCAGAAGAGGCAGCAGGTGAGATAGAAGACCTCTGACTTTAGTGTATACTTTTTTGTTTATTTTTGGCTCCTGATTTAATTGGTGAATCTTTGTTGTTTCGGTAGTGTGTGGTGGAATACTTAGTCAACCTGGAAACTTCACCTCGCCTGACTTTGGCAATGGAAACTACAGCAACAACCTGAACTGTGAATGGCTGATCCAGAACCCACATCACATGAATTCTTCCATTGTGGTTATAATAGATGAGCTCCATCTAGAGCATCACCAAACCTGTGAGTGGGACTACTTGGAATTCAGACTGGGTGAGAGTTTCCAAATGCAGAAAGAGAGACATAAAACTATGTAACCATCCAATGTACCATTTACTTTAAAGCTGTTGCTGACAAGCAAACAATTATGGCATACTTTATATGTTCCTCATGTACAGGAGATATGAATGGAGAGCTTTTGGCTCGTTTATGTGGTCAATCCCCTCCTATGGTCCCCATAGTAGTGTCCACCCCTGAACTCTGGGTTCACTTCCTGTCCGATGAGGCTGTGGGAGATCTGGGCTTCAAAGCCACATATTATTTTTCAGGTACGATTGATCAATTGGTGACACTTAAACAGATGGATCTCTGCTCTTTAAAATTCTGCATGAGCTCAACTGACTATGATGTTTACAGAATGTGGAGGGTCACAAATTGGAGAGGGAGGAGCCATCTCTAGCCCTGGATATCCCAATAACTACCCCAGCCCGAGCCGCTTGTACTTGGCTTCTTGAGGCTCCGGTGGGCCACACTATCATTGTAAGTCAAGACTGCTTCTTGGGTCTGTTGTTTTTTACTGTTTTCTTTCAAACTTAACAATGAAGTTCATCATTAACGTCACATAATGTCCTTACATTCTAGCTCACTTTTACATACTTTGAAGTGGAGGAACATAGCCAGTGCACCTGGGATTCAGTGACTATCTTCAATGGAGCCTCACCAGGAACCCCAGTTATTGGTCAATACTGTGGCCACAACTCTCCAGGAACTATCCAATCAGGCTCCAACAAATTAGTCGTGTTGTTCCTTGCTGATCATACAGTGTCCAGAGGAGGATTTACTGCCACCTGGTCAACGGATTCATCAGGTAAATATAAATAAAGATATCTCCTGTCCACTTTATTTATGCGTTTTACATATTGAATTACTTTTTTCCCTCAAATTCATTTCTCTTCTTCAGGATGTGGAGGAACTATCCATGCTGATACAGGCACCATCAAATCTCCCAATTATCCTCAGAATTTCCCAGCCAATACGGAATGTTCCTGGACCATCATCGCCCATGATGGAAACCATCTAGAGATGAGCTTTGCCAGTGACTTCCAGATCCCAGACTCAAGTGGACAGTGTCAAAACAGTTACATCAAGGTAAACAGATGACCAGTAAAAAGAAACCTTCCGTGATGTTGTATTTTTGTGATCTGGCAATTAGATTTTTCATATTCTGTCTATATTTATCTGACAGATGTGGTCTGACAACGTACAGAATGATGAGAATCTCTTGTCCACTGGTTGTGGCACTACAGCCCCTGCTGCAGTCATTGCACCAAGAAATGTTATTACGGCTCGTTTCCAGTCCTCAGATACACCTGGCAAAGGCTTCTCTGCTGCATTCTACACTAGTATGTATAGTATGTAACAGGTTTCAGTCCCCTGTCAAATAATTCAAATAATGTAATGTATCTATTTTACATCATCTTTTAGGTTGTGGGGCCAATTTCACAGCCTCATCTGGCCGTGTCGTGTCTCCAAACTACCCAGACCACTACCCGGGAGGCTCCCACTGTAATTACATTATTAATGCTGGAGATCAGACCGTGGTTGTGCTTACTTTTAAAAGTTTCCAGTTAGAGGGTATGCCTCCTCCTCAAAAATCACTAATTGTTTCATACATTTTGATTATAAGAAATCTAAAAATAACTCAAAGAATAACAGCAGTTCTGTGAAGTGAATAATCATGTGTTTTCCATCTCCTCTAGCACACTCCACATGTGTCTATGATGGTGTAAAGATCTATAGTGGCATCACCACCGGTGGTGTTCCCTTGGCAACTCTTTGTGGAAATACCATCCCAGGCGTCTTCACCACATTTGGACCAATGCTCATCAACTTCTACTCTGATTCTATCATCGATGACAATGGCTTCCTGGCAGAATACAGAACCATACGTAAGCCTCAACCACAAAACAAACTGCAGATTTAATGCAATACTTTTTGGTTCTCTGTATACTAGACTATGTGCTGATAAAGGATGTGGCTTAGATGGAGGCATGGCTTCAGTGTAAGTGTGTGCTAGAGTAAGTTTGGTTTGTTGTTTATCATCTGATTCACTGAGCCCAGAAATGTGGAATGAGCAGAATCACTGGAATGAGAGGACGCTGCACTTTTCAAACAATATGAGGGGATTGGAGAGAATATGCAAATATGCAAGAGAATTCCATTGCGACAGATTCCACTGTTGCTTCCACAAACAAACAATAGAAATGCGCAGTCAAGTGCTCTGTGACTTGGTGGTGTATGGGAAGACAGCCCAAATTTCTCAAAGAAAGCACATGAACAAGACATTTAAATATATTAGGGCTGTTCCTATTAATTGCATCCCTTCATGTTGGTTTATATGATTACTGTGTGTTATTGTACATCTGTATATCGATATGTGTGTTCATGTGTTTATAACAGCATGCGGTGGTGTGTTTAATGGCACTTCTGGGACAATCAGCAGTCCATCTCATTCTATCACCAACTACCATCACAACATCAACTGCACATACCACATATATGTTCGTGACAATCGTGTCATTGACCTCAAGTGAGTTTGATCCAATTTAAGTGATTTGAAGAAGTCATATCATTGGGAATTGTTTTGTTTATGTTTTGAAAACATATTGTCATAGACACAATTAATATATTTTGTAAGTTTCAGAACTCAAAACTGGTCCAAATCACATTCTAATGATCAAACAGCGAGTGGGAAATGGTCATTAAAAACTTAAAGAGATAGTTCACCAAAAATGAAAATTCTGTCATTAATTACTCACCCTCATGTTGTTCCAAACCCGTAAGACCTTTGTTCATCTTTGGAACACAAATTAAGGTATTTTGGAGAAAATCTGAGAGCTTACTACCGTGAATGTATGAAGCTATGAGAGTACTTTTTGTGCGCAAAAAAAACTAAAATAACAACTTTATAGCAACAAATCTTCTCTTCTGTGTCTGCCACGCATTCACAAGTGTACCGCAATGCGTGCTTCATAAATTAAGGCTGAACCACTGATGTCACATGGACTATTTTATCAACGTCCTTACTACCTTTCTGGGCCTTGAATGTGGTAGTTACATTGCCGCCTATGCAGGGTATGCTATCGGATATCATAAAAAATATCATAATTTATGTTCTAAAGATAAATGAAAGTATTACGGTTTGGAACAACATGAGGGTGAATTACTACATTAATTACTTTATTACAGAATTCTCTAATAAATGCCTATACGTAATCAAGGAAATGTCTTAAGGCACGTTTTTACATTATAAAACCATATAAAATCGATTTCTAAGTCTCATGTTCTACAAATTTTCGTACATACTATCTCTTTATGGGACAGTTCGACTCTAGGCATCTATCATGCCCGCTATGTTCCACCAGAGAGACAGATGCTCAGAGAGAAAAGCATTGTGGTATTGATCATCTGTCTTTCTCTTTGTTCAGTAAACCCCACTGAGATCTTGTATCAATGCTCGACAGGAAACCCTTTACCCGTAATTAGTCCCTAGAGGCTTTCTTTCAGGGAAACCCCCCTCTCCCATTAGTGGTATCACTTTCTGAGAAACTAGATTGTTCTGCAACATTTTCATAGTAATCATCAACGGTATGTATTTGTTCCTGTCCGATAGGTTCAACTCTTTCAGTCTGGAAGCCTCCTCGACCTGCCGCTATGACTATGTGGCGGTATATGACGGAGAGAACACTCTGGCCCCATTAATGGGGAAGTTCTGTGGAAGTGAACTGCCGCCCAACCTCAGATCTTCATCCAAGCACCTGTTTCTCCAGTTTGCTACAGACTCAATCGGTTGCGGCAGAGGGTTGGAGAGCAACCTACAGTGAGACTTTAGGTAGTGTTTCTCCATCTCATACATCAGCAATGAGCCTCCTTGCTATCCACTACCTACATAGGCAGCATCCTACACTCTTAACAATAAAGGTTCTTTATTGGCATGTTTGGTTTGGTTCAAAGAGGAAACTTTGACATTTATGACATTTAGTGAATGTAAATCTACATTATTTTATATACATTATATTATAAATATTATGCATATTATATTTATTTTTAATATGTCATATTAACTTCATATAATATTAACTTCAATTATTTATAAATATATATATATATATATATATATATATATATATATATACACGCACACAATGTATTTATTGTTATTATATTTACTTACTTAATATAATTTCAACTTAGTTTAAGTTTAGACAATTAGACACATATATTCATGTAATTAATTTATTGAATGAAATTTGACATTACATTATTTTATTAATTTTACATTATTTTATTTTAAAAACTATAACTGTCTAGCATTAACTTCATTTTAAGTGTAATCTTAATTAATAAATTATCATTATGTGTTTAAATAATACATTTTAAAATATAATAAAATTGTATAAGTTTTGTTTTTTTTGTGAATATAAATCTATATTATATTACATCTAATTAATACTAAACATATATTTTTATAATATACATCATTGTAATATACATTGTCATTTTACTTCATTCTTAAATAAATGTAAATAAATGCATGTTAATAATATGTATTTATTATCATATTATTACTTCATATAATATTGCCTTAAATATTAGGTTTTAGTTTAGTTTAATTTTGAATATAGTCAGAAACACATGGTGTCATGTGAAGGACATTCAAGAATATTTGTTTGGACAAAAATGTGTACGCCCCTGAGAACAAGAGTCTGCTTTTTTTTATAATTTTAAATAAATCTGTCAATAGTTAATTTGGACATCCTTCTACATTAGGTTTTGAATCGAACAAAGACAAAAACTCACATTTTGTCACTTTTGTGGAGTCTACTGCCTCTTGCAGGCGGTTTCTTGAAAGCACATCCTACAGTTGTTGTAAATCTCTCTCACTCTCTCTTTCTATCTCCTCATCCATCGTTTTCTCCAGGTCCTCAGCAGGGCTGTGGCGGTTACTTGTCTTCTCCCACCGGAACATTTGGTTCTCCTGATATTGACATGAATGGTCAGTATGAGCCACGTATGGACTGTATGTGGACCATTGCTGTGGAGGTCAATAAAGGCATTAACCTCACATTCACAGCCTTTGAGCTCGAGGGCTCCTCTGGAACCCTCTGCAGATATGATTATGTCAAGGTAAAAGCTATCACTTATAATATAACAAATTCAAATGCAGAATAATTTCCAGCACAGAACACTCTATATCTTTATGCTTACATCTTACACATCTCTAGATCTATGATGGTGACAGTGCTATTTATCCATTGGTTGGCACATTCTGTGGAGCTGTAGTACCTGCCCCCTTCGTCTCGGCCAGTAATTTCCTGACCGTGCACTTCATCTCAGACGGCACCGTTCAACGCCGTGGCTTCAATGCCACCTACAGCACAACGGACAGTAAGATTGAACTTTATGTCCTAATGCTTTTATCACTGCAGGTTTGAATCACTCATGCAAAAATGCTTTTTTTATACTTTAGGTCTTTGTGGTGGAGCGTTCAATGCCACAGCATCATCTCAGACCATCACATCCCCATATTACCCCAATGCCTACCTGCCGTTCACCTCTTGCCGCTGGGTGCTAGATGCTCCTTCTCAGGAGGTGGTGAAAGTGTCTGTTCAGCAGTTTCATCTGGACTCCAGCCAGAGCTGCACCAGCAACTTCCTGGAGTTTATAGACTTCCCTGTGGTGAGACTCAATCAATAGCCAGAACACAGACTCCCTAAATAACTAAAAAACAATATAGAATTGCTCAGATCACAATGGCTGATCATTTTGATAGGCTAGTCCACATCTTTTTATCTATTTTTGATGAGAGCATGATCTTGTCCAGCAAAATGAGAGCTTTTTGAAGATGCATTTATCCAAGTGGATAAAATTGAAAATGTGGATACATTTGGAGAGCGAATTTAGACGAAAAGGACTGTTTTCAAATTTAATTGTGGACATAGTCGTGTTAATAGAAAAAAAATCTGATTTATTTATTTTTATTTAATATTTATTTCAATTTAATTAAATATTTGTTTTATATTTATTGTTTGTGCTTTTTATTATTTTATTTTTATTATTCTTATTTTATTTATTATTTCTAAACATTTCAAACAGTAGTATGCATTATCTGTATATGACTATACTGTGTATATGTATATATATGACAATAAATTCAATAAAGTCGAGATAATGCATACTACTGTTTGAAATATTTAGTGTGTGTGTATATATATATATATATATATATATATATATTAGTCATGTTTATATTTACTATTTAATCTTATTTAAACTGTTTTCATAAATCTTTTCACTGCTATTTATCATACAGTTTGCTATCTTCACTTTACAACTTTCAAGTTGGATTTTGGCAGCAAAATGTTTTTACATTTTTTGTTTGAATTTTTATCTCTCAGGGAGATTATGGACAGGCTCATAAATTCTGTGGCACTGACTCACATGTGCCAGATTTCTACAGTTACAGCCGCACCATGCACATCGCCTTCAAATCAGATGCCTTCATGACTGGCAACAGATTCAGCCTCACATATCAGGTGGCAGGTGAGTCCTTGCCCTATGATTACTAGAAGTGTTTTACGTTTTTTTTCTTGCTGGTGTGGTTATGTCAGTGTGTGTATATGTCTGAACGTTACGTATCTGCAGGTTGCAGCAGGGTGTATGAACAGGAATACGGTTACCTCAAGAGCCCAGGCTGGCCTAACATATACACTAATAATCTTGAATGCAGCATCGTACTGCAGGCCCCTCAGAACAGCGCCATCTCTCTGTTCTTCACCAGTTTTGATGTGGAAAATCATCCTTCCTGCAACTTCGACTATCTTGAGGTGAGTATAAACATGCTGAAAGGCCACCAGATTAACAGCAATGTGAAGAAAAAATGTGAAAACACAGCTGCCGAATACACTGTTTTCAAAAATATCTGATTTAAGTATGGACATAGCCTTTGTAACATAACACATCTGATTTTTACTTTAAACTATAATCATTTTTGTTAACTGAAATGAAAAAAAAATAATATATACTGAATATATTGAAAGGAAAACTTGAAAATTTGAAATGCTCCCCTAGTACATAAGTAGAATAATAATTTAAATAAGTTTGTGTTGAAGTGCTAAAATGTAATGTACTAAAACGTAAATAAATATACAGTAAATTAAAGCTACATCCCGAATTCGTGAAATATTGGGTCGTTTTTTAAATGTAATAAAATGGAAACTAAAAGACTTTTTAAGTCTCATGAGCCAATATTTACCCCCAAATTGGACATTCTTGTTGGAAATCACGGACGTCGTGTCCTCCGGGCTAAAGAGAAGGGGGGAGACCTTCCAGCGTTTATCAGCTTTCAGTTCAAAAGCCAGCATCTCTGATGGTATGGGGGTGCATAAGTGCATACGGTATGGGCAGCTTGCATGTTTTGGAAGGCACTATGAATGCTGAAAGGTATATAAAGGTTTTAGAGCAACATATGCTCCCCTCCAGATGACGTCTATTTCAGCAGGACAATGCAAAACCACATACTGCAGCTATTACAACAGCATGACTTCATAGTTGAAGAGTCCAGGTGCTGAATTGGCCTGCCTGCAGTCCAGATCTTTCACCTATAGAGAACATTTGGCACATAATTTAAATAAAAATACATCAAAGATGACCATGAACCCTTCAGCAGATGGAAACATATATCAGGCAAGAATGGGATCAAATTCCAACACTAAAACTCCAGACTAAAACATCAAATTTGAAATGAGCTAATTTTGTGCAAAAGAAAATTACATTTCTGAGTTTAAACATTTGTTAGTTATCTGTTCTATTGTGAATAAAATAATTGGCTCATGTGATTTGAAAATCTTTTAGTTTTGATTTTATTCAAATGGAATTCGATTACTGAACAATTAGGTTAAGTTATATAATAGCCTGTAAATAAACTAACATAACATTGACCTAATTAAGTTAATTAGTTTAAATAAATTTTATTTTAATTAATTTTAATTCAGCAAGATGTACCCAGTTTTTGTTTTACATAAAATCAAATTTGAAACAATAAATAAAACTGCTCAAAACAAAACAATTGGTGTAAATAATAGTAAATAATAGTATGGTATGGTATGGTATGGTACTTGTTTAATTTACGTTTATTTCTGCTGACATAGGTCAGAAACGGCAGTACTGCCACATCGCCTCTGTTAGGGAAGTACTGTGGAAGCACACTACCCAATCCTGTCTTCCCAGGAAGCAACCAGCTCTTCCTGTATTTCAAGAGTGACTTTACCACCGCCCGCAACGGCTTTGAGATCACCTGGACTTCTTCTCCACAGGGTAAACATGAAATGCTTGCTATATTACGATTGCCTCAGACAGTCCAACACTGTTAAAGGTTTTATGCAAGTCCTGATTGCTACTTTTTTGTGTCCAGGTTGCGGTGGTGTGTTATATGGAGACCACGGCTCTTTCTCCAGTCCAAACTACCCTGGCACTTACGCCAACGGCACTTCCTGTGAGTGGAGAATCAGAGCTCCTAGCGGTAGAGTGGTGACGGTCACATTCAACCAGATCAGCATCGATGATCCAGGAGACTGTGAGAACAACTACTTGAAGCTGTATGATGGACCGGATGCTAATTCACCTGTTGTTGGGCCGTACTGTGGAATGGTATGTGTGAAAAAAACATTACTCTATATTCCAGAAATGAGTACTTTTATCAGCAAAATAATATTTTTAAAGAATCTTGATCAAATGTATCATAGTTTCTACAAAAATATTAAGCAGCACAACTGTTTTAACATAGATTTCTGAAAGATCATGTGACTCTGAAGACTGCAGTAATGATGCTGAAAATCCAGCTTTGATCAGAGGAAAAAATGCAATTTTGAAATATTTTCAAATAGAAAAGAATTGCAATAATATTTCACTATATTTTACTCTATATTAAATCAAATACTGCAGCCTTTGGGAAATTCCTTTCAAAACAATCTTACTGACCACAAACAGTAATGTGTACTGTATATACTCAAATTATATATGGATAAATAATGTAATTGTTCTTTGTTTTTTTTGCAGGAGACAAATATCGCCGCTTTCAGAGCTTCTTCAAACCTTGTGTTTGTGAAGTTCTCAGCCCAGTCTGCGGTTCTCCCGTCTGGGTTCAGACTTACCTGGAGCAGCTGAGAAGTTGAAATATTCACAGACACAGACACACACACACACACACATACACACAGACACTTATGAACACACTTTGTAATCATGTAAACAGTCACATAAATAATGTAATATGAACTATTATTTGTAGATAATTGTTTAAAGAATTAATGTATGTATTTTTGATGCCTTTTTGGAAATAAAGATGTTTCACGAAGTTCTTGTTTAATAATGTTTTTAAGTCAGAGACATTCATAAAATCATTTTGCAAAAAACAACCAAGACATTACAGAGATCTCTTTTGTGATTTTTTTTCAATGGAAAAGTGTCTTGAAGTGTGTGTCAACTACACAAATCAACATGCATACAAAAGCTTTGAATGTTTGGCAGTTTTTTAAGAGTTTCATATATTTTCACTGTCTGATATCCTCAGCTCTGTACTTCTCTCTGGACTTCATCCAAAGCGCCCACTCTGATGCGTTATACACACTCGACACAGACAGACTAGGGGTGAAAATAAAGAGATGGTAAATTTGAAGGAAAATAAAAGCTGTGTCGGACGGTGCTAATGGGTCTTTTTTTGTATAGTTTTAGTTATTTTAGTACATTTAGTACATATTTTAGTTAAACTAAATTAAAATGAGAAATGTTGCCTTGGCAACTAATAAAAGTAATTTGTTTAATTATTATTTGTTATTTTATTTCAGTTAACATTTATTTGATTTCAAGTAATGACTTTTTCTTTAGTGGTTTTAATTTTAGGTTCAGTTTTAGTTAATTAAACCTATAACCCTGATTTGGACATATTCGTGACCATTTTATAACACAAATTTTATAACTGGTTTTACTTACTGTCATTTTATTTTTAATATGTGATATTTTCATGGTAAAAATGAATTATGGTTACAAATTGATATGCAGGTGTAAATTAATGATATTCAATAGTGTAAATAGCGTAAATTAACATAAAATTAATAATTTTCAACCAAAGTTTGCTAGTTCTCAGTAAATCTAACAGCTGACAAGCCATAAAATCCACATTCATTCCAGACAAAACCAGAGCTCATATTCAGTAATATGCTGGTGGTCTGCTCTACTCGTGCTACAGTAAGTTCCTCAGGCACATAATTTGAGAACACCGTAAATCACACAGCAGAACAGTCACACATACACACATTCCCTCCTGAGCGCTCACTTTGGACAAGTGTAAGTGCTTACAGCTCTTTAATGTGGATTCTAATAAAATACACACCTCCCCATGCGCTCATGCCTCATGCCATGTCTGACTGTGTCCGTTCTCCGCTGGCTTCTGGCCGAGGGTGTTGGTTAAAGATTTTACAACATAAACAAGCCTTGGCCCTGGAATCCAGAACTCCTGCTCTCCAAAGCAAAGTTCAGCCATGCTGAAGCATCTGTTGCCACTCACCAAATAAAATCAAGCCTATAAATAGAGCCACTGTTTTCAGTCCCCCATAGAAATGGTAAACCCTGCAAGAACCAGACACAGATGGAGAGAGACTGGCAAAGGAAGAACCCAGATCCAGTCTGTGGATGGTCCCGTCTGGGACGACAGGACCCCAAGAGAAGAGAGAAGTGTCGCCGCACCTCTGCCCCGTGCCAGAAGGAGGAGACAGCGAAGACTCCTATTGCTGTGCATACGTCTAAACAATGTGTCTCCCTTGGAAGGTAGGTAATTATAGCTGGGGATCTGGGTGGTAGACAACAGCTGCCCACACCTGCTGCTGGATTCCCTAATGTCACATTATTCAGACAATATATCGGATGGACAATGGACAAGCAATGGACGAATAAACTAATATTGAGGTAAAAATAATATAATATAGTTACATAAATACATTTGTTGTAAGGGGTTGTTCATTTGTTCATTTGTGTTAATGTACTGTAATTATTTTAAAATCATTAAAAAACACACAAGTAAAACATAGAGAGGCATAACACCCAGTTATATTTTAGTGTAACTGAGATACTATTATAATTTTGTATAACATTTTGAATTCATTTTTATTTTTGTAATTTCCAAGTTCATTAAAATTTTAGTTAAAGTTTTAGGAATGTGTTCTGTGTTTTTACTATTTTAATTGGTTGTTGTTTTAAACATGTTTTCAAATATGTTTAAATAATTTAATAATTGTCATTAAACTGTAAATAAATAAATACATACATTTATTTTTGGTGTGAAATATTTTATTTATAATAATTATAATATACTGTATATGATAGTAATAAACCAATAGGCTATGGTAGCAAAATTACTCATATTCAGGTTATATGTCAGAATATCGAAGATGGATGAAATAATTTGTACAAAATGTATATTATACAAAAAATAATATATATATATATTAATTTTCAATAATATTCAACACTATCTATTTATTTAAAAAAATCTAGCTACTGACAGACATAAAATCCACATTCATTCATTTTTGACAAGACATTAATTATGTTTGTAACAGGCTGCAAGACTAAGCACACTGTGATTAATTATATTAAATGTAAACTTTATACCTCGAACTGTACTGTATTATTTTATAATGAAGAAAAATCATAAAACTGGGCAAGGAGTTTTCGTTTCATCATGACAGTGATCTGCAGTATTTAGAATCCATGAGGAAGAACTAAATAAAAACTGAGCCTATATTAAAATAATTAAATATTAACACTTATAATCAGAACTAGTTCAATGTGTCAGTGTCTGTAGGCGCCTATACAATTTCATATAATATTGTAAGTAAATTATTGTCGTAAACAAACAGGTTAAAACTAGTATTTAACCAGAAACAAGTCTAACATTATTTTTGCATCAGTAATAATGAGTACACATCACTGTGCTAGATGTTACCTTTGGCAGCGCATTGGCAGAATGCTTTTCCACACGTCTCCTCTACATTGTCATTGATTGGTCGAATGATACGCTCTGTTGCAGCGGAGCGCGTTCTGATTGGACATATCTGTTCCTTATTTCAACAACCTCGCCGACTTTCTAGCAGCTGATTGGACAACGGAACAGAATTCTTTCTGACATTCTTTTCCTTTCTCTGGACCCCGGAAATACCCTTTTATGGAAGGAATGAGAGACTTTTACAGACTATCAACTTCCGGTTGGGTGTGAGCGACTTTGCGGCTTCAAAAATATCTGGTTTTACTGTCCTGAGGGCTCGGATATCTGTTTTCTGTTTTTCCTGCATGTTTGCGTATTTTCCTGACTACTGAGTGAGTTCCTTATATGCTTGTAGTGACTGGATTTGAGGCGAAAGTGGCAAAACTCTCTTCGTACGATTCTCTGCTTGATTCAGGTCTTGTATTTGCTAATATTGTCTTGCAGAAGATGTCAAAGTCTCTGAAGAAGATAGTGGAGGAGAGTCGGGAGAAGAACCTACCGGAGGTGGACATGTGTGACAGAGGAATATCAAACCTGCTGGATATTACTGGACTATGTGAGTCTACAAAGAGTTACTATAACGTTACTAGTTTAAAGTTTTATGTCGTGTTAATGTTAATTAAAGTATGGGTTATGTATCTTATTTGTTTACACTGTGATTAATTGGCTGTCATAGTAAGTTGTCTCTATTTACAGCAGACGATTGGTGGCGTCATCACGTTGACGTCATAATACAATGACATCATCAGCTAAACGTGTTGTTATTTTTGTTTTGTAGTCACTTTATCAAACATAACCCAACTGGTCCTGAGCCACAACAAGCTGAGTGGTAAGTTCTACAAATTTCAAGAGAAACGTCTTTTGGGATTTTTTCTTTTAATGTCAATATATTGCACAATTATATTTACATGCAAACTAATGCAATACATCTTTGAGAAATGATAAAACACTCTGTAAGTTTTACAGCATGGCTTTTCCTAGAGTTGGAGGTAGTGATTGTGATATTTATTTAGAAGGCAAATAATTGTCTCATGAATCTCAGATACAAAATCCAATTTAGAAAACAATCAAGTAGACGGTTAAAAAGCTGCGTTTTATGTGCAAGCTATAGAGTAGTGGAATTGTTGAATTATTGGATTTAAATAAAATAATATTTGACTTGTTTGAATGATTTTAGATGTTTTTATAATGGTTAATTTATTTAATTGTTTTATTGCATTATATTAAAAACATTTCCTAGTTTAATGTTGTATTGAGACTGCAGGTTCATGAGGGTTGCTGAAAGAACTTGTTATCTCCACTAGATGGCTCTCTTGCCCTTACTGATCACTGGTTGTTTGATTTTATAGTCTGCTCAGTTTAAGTATGTAGTAATAAAGAGTGAAGATTAGTAGTTAGTAACATCTTCATTGCAATCTGCAAATTCACTTTGTTCTTTCTTTTACATGTGATTTTAAAGATAAGTTGAGATTTATTCAGAGAGTTATTATTAGGAGACATATGTTTTTCAATGTAGTTTGGAGCTTGTTTTCCCCTTCCACCTAATCTTTGGGTCCATGTTAACCGCTCTGAGCCATGTTCACTCTCATCTGATCTGTACAGGAAGTGTTTGGTCGGGGATTTGTTTGTTTATGCAGGAATCGTTTCTGTTAATCTCCATGAAGATCCCGGTGTGATAATGCACAAATCTGTCAGGTAGCGTCTGTAGTAATGATCAAAGACTTTTAATACAATTTTGAAGATGAGGAAATTACTCATTCCATTACGGGTCACACCACTCGACTGTAGCTGGTTTAAACGAGAGAAAAACATCTTTATGCGGTCCAGAAGCTTGAGGTCACTAGCAAAATGCTTCTATTTAGATTTTGCTAGTGACCTCAAGCTTCTGGACCGCATAAAGATGTTTTTCTCTCGTTTAAACCAGCTACAGTCGAGTGGTGTGACCCGTAACGGAATGAGTCATTTCCTCATCTTCAAAATTTTCCACAGAGCTATATGTATACTATACAAATAAATCTGAAATATATATATATATATATATATATATATATAAATCATATTACATTGTTATTACAGTCTTTATTAATGTTCAAAGCCCTTTAATCCGATTTATATGATTTGAATATAAGGAAATTGTTTCTGCATCTGTAGTGGATTTGAATAAAGAGGGAAAAAAATGAAACTGTATGGATACACAGTGGGGTCCAAAAGTCTGAGACCACAAACAAAATGCTTGTATTAAAAACAAAATCACAATTTCAGGTTTTTGATTTCTTGTACACCCCAACTCCCCCCCCCCCCCCCCCCCCATAGAGGATAGTGTTTTTTTTTTGTCTATTCCTCGCCACTCTGCATTTTCTCCTTCTCTGTTCCTCTCCGCTCTCATCCTGCCTGGTTAAAGAGCAGAGACAGGGAATCTGCCATCTTGTGAACTTTTCAGGGTAGTCAGGAATTACAGTGACATTTGGAACCCTTTCATTAGTGGCTCATGAGTAAAGCAGCGCTGCTGTTCGGCCCGGGCAAGCAGCAGCTCAGGTAATGAGACGGAGAGGAGAGAGGGCTAAACCTTTCTGCTCTATATCGCCGTATATTCTTTGTTCTATTATCATCAGCCTTTTCTGCCTGTTTTAAAGGCTCCAATAAGGCGCACGCACATTTAATACAATGTATTTTCAAGCAGATTTGTACTTGCAACTTGTGTATGCAAAAAGTCTGTGTCGCTTTAGAGCGCAGTCTGTGGTTTAAGATGATAAAGTGTAGATGTCTGGTGGAGGCGTGTGTCTTAAGGATGGAGAAGGCAGAACTGAGATCAATCTTGTGTGTCATTTGGAGACGAGTACAGGGACCCTGACATGGGCGAAGGGTTCAGTGTTCTGCAGTGTCTCTTGGTGCGTTCACAGTTCCGTTGAGACAATGGGAAACAAATCGTATGTTTCAAGTATTTTTTATGGGTGGAAAGGTCAGAGGATAGATGCAAAAATTGGGAATTGGATGGTCAGACTGAAACATACTCCGCTAGCAAGGACACAACAACTGGTTACGACTTTATGTTGAAAAATTAACATTTCTGTAACACTTTCACTGTTATAGCATTCAAAGTTTTATTAAAATAGTTACATATAAATTATACAATCAGACAATTTGCATGTACTATTTATACACATAACATGCTTTTCATTGTCATTCCTGTTTTCAAAATGAATTAATACATTATTATTATTATTATTAATAACATATTTTATTATTGTTAACATTATTAATATTATTATTATCATTAGTAGTAGTAATGTTTTTATTAACAAATGCATGTGCTGAATGTACACAATCTGCTGTTTATATATAACACTGGTAACATATTTTCATTATTTTGTTTATTAAACATATTTATATGTTAACAATGTTATCATATAATTATATAATGATATTATTATTATTGTTATCATCAATAATATGTTTATAATAAATGTATAATAATATTGAATATTATTATTTATTTAAAAATAAACAATAACATTCAATATTATTATACATTTATTATAAACATATTATTGATGATTTTATTATTGTGTAATTATTAAACAATTAATTTAGTCATATTATCATATGAACACTTTGCAGTAAACATTTATTAATTTATGAATAATTATAAAGAATAAGAAGTTTTAGTAATACATTTATTTTACTATTTTATTTTGCTATTAAGTTTATTAACTATTATGTCACAAATGAATGAGTTATTTGTGAATGTTTTTTATAAAGTAATCCTAATGTTTCTCAGAAAGCACATGAGAGAGAGCATGTGCTTTCGTGTTTGTGTTTCGTTGTTGTAGTTTTGAATTGTTTGCGTAGCGGCTGAATCATTTGTTCCTCCGTTGATCTCTCTGGAGGTATTCGTGTCATGCTGTTTGTGTAAACCTCTTTCACCTCCCCTCCTCTGTAATGAGGGGCCATTGATCAGCCAGTAATCGGATAGAGCGCCTGTTCGGCCCATCGATCTCTGTCGACAACAGAAAGGGGTGGGAGGGGAGGGAGGGGTGCTGCTGATCCGTTATGCTAAGGCCGCCGTCATTAAAATGTCAAATTTATCGCTGGGGGAGTGACCCATAATTGAGCCATCGAAGACGGGACGTCTATCCGTTGACTCCGATAATTAGTCGTTAAACCTCAGCAGGTCACCAGAAAACCTCCGGTCTCTGTTCATCAGACCTCGTCTCGCTCGTTTGGGAATGCTTTACCTTGGTGATTAGAATACAGTCAATTGAAATTTTTTGATTGATGAGATTGATGATACCCGCAGAACTGAAGGTGTTTTCATTTATTTATAGATTTATTTACTCTCTCTCTCTCTCTCTCTCTTTTTTTAGCTGTGCCTCCAAACATTGCAGACCTGAAGAACTTGGAAGTTTTGAACATGTTCAATAACCAGATTGAGGAGCTTCCAACCCAGATCAGTAGCCTGCAGAAACTTAAACATCTCAACCTCGGGTTAGTCTGATGCCTCGTCTCTTGTTTTCTCATCTCTTCTCAACTTGTTTAGTCTATTTCCCTCCTTATTTTCATTTCGTTTTTTGTTTCGTTTTATTCTGTTTTGTCACGTCTTGTCATCTCTCTTCTCTTCTTATCTCACATCTCTTCTCTTCTCTTCTCTTCTCTTCTCTTCTCTTCTCTTCTCTTCTCTTCTCTTCTCTTCTCTTCTCTTCTCTTCTCTTCTCTTCTCTTCTCTTCTCTTCTCTTCTCTTCTCACATCTCTTCTCTTCTCTTCTCTTCTCTTCTCTTCTGATTGTTTTGTTTTGTTCTTGTCTCTTCTTATCTCACTTCTTGTCTTTTTCTTGTCTCATTTCTCTTGATGTCTTGTCTCTTCTCATCTGTTCGTCTTTTTTCACTCCTCCCCTTTTTCCGTCTCTTCTCTTCTCCTCTCTTTGCATCTTTTCGTTTAGTTTTTTCACTCCTCCCCCTTTCCTTCCTCAAGGTATTTTCTCCTATTGTCTCATTTTTCCTTTTCTAATCTCTTCTGATACTGTTTTTCTTTTCTTGTTTAATCTCTTCTTTTTACATTTAGATTTTTTTTCTTCATCTCGATTTGTCTCTTCTTCCATTTCCTCTCCTTTACCCTCTTTTTTCTTCTGTTTTCATCTCATTTTGTCTCTTTTCTTCTCCTCTTGTCTCCACTCTTCCCGTCCAGTCTCTTGTGTTCATGTCTGTTCGCTTTTTGTCTTATCTCTCCTCTTGGCTATTTTTTCCCCCTCAATTCTCTTAGTATCTCATCTTATCTCATCCTTTTGTCTTGGTTTTTCACTCCTCTGCTTCTTTCCTTTTCCTTCCTGTAATTTCTCCTTCTGCCTCCTCTGGTTTTCTGAACCGAAAATCTCCATATTTTTTTGTCATAAAACCTCCCCAAATGTCATTGTCTGCATAAACTGAAGTTTATCTCTAGTTTTAGCATCATTCTAGTGTTTTGGATCAGACACTGTTATCTCCTGGTTATTAAAGTATATGTGGTTTAGAGACAGCGGAAGGGTCCTCAATCCTTCATTGTGAGGTTAAGACGCCTTGACAGTAGTAGCGCTGCTGTCTTCCTTTGTTCTTCTTCCTCTCTGACTCTATTCGTCCCTGGTCATCTGGTCATTCCCTGGTGTTCGGAGCCCAGCTGAGCCCCACCACCCGAATCCCGAGGGTTCTCCTTCTCCTCCGAGGGTGGAGCCTTCCCAATGTCACGCAGGATTAAAGCGCGGCACAATCTTCCCTGCGTCTGACACCGCACATTTTTATCGATTTGCTGTCAGACGCACCATTTCTGCACATAATCTTGAAAACATAAGCCGGCTTGTTGTATTCCCGGCCGCTACTCCCGACTCAAATGTGCGGATGTTCATGTGAGCGTGTGGCCGCCCGTTATCCTGATCTCATTTGTCAGAACAATTCCCTTTCTCTGGTAATTGCTTCACAAACATGTGGTGGAATCAATTTGTTTGCTTCTTTGAAATCCGTTGCTAAAGTTTCAGAGTCTTCACAGCGAACAAGTGTCATTTGAAAGAAAGAAAGAGACGGAGGACAGACGCTTAAATAAACAGGAGTTAATCAGCATCTTATTTGGGTGCCCTTCTCTCTCTCTTTCTCTCTCTTGCTCTCTTTTTTGTTTTATCCACGCCATCGGGCACCTTGAGCACTTCTGATTTCAGATTCCATGTTCTCTGTTGGAGGTTTTCCAGCCAAAATGTAATCTGTTACCTTTCAAGGGCGAATATGATTTTAACATTTACAGACAAAACACATTTTTAATATTGGTGAACTAACTGAGCATTAACTGTTTGTTGTTTTGTTATTAACAGTGTTGTGTGAATGTCTGAGACCATATTGAAAATCTGGGATTCAAATATACACTACTGTTCAAAAGTTTGTGTTCATTTTGAAAGTCTGAAGGATGCATTTATTTGATCAAAAATGCAGTAAAACCGTATTATTGTGAACCATTTATAATATGTTTTCTGTCCAGTTTTCAGCATCACAAAATCCTTCAGAAATCACTCTAATATGAGAATTTGGTGCTAAATAAATGTTTCTTGTTATTATGAATATTGAGAACAGTTCTGCTGCTTTCAAATTTTGTTGAAACTGACATTTTTTCAGTATTCTGTTGATGACTATGAAGTTCAAAAGGACATTTATTTGAAATTGAAATCTTTTGTAAGATTATAAATGTTTTACTGTGGCCTTGCTAAATAAAAGTATTAATTTCTTTAAAAAACAAATTATTCTGACCCCAAAATTATGAACAGTAATATAATTTATATCCATAAATTAAAAAAATGACATAACATGAAAAGAAATGTATATTTGCTCTAATGAGTTAAAGAAATGTTTCACTCGTTACTCAAATAGTTATTCTGATAATTGTAATTAAAAATGTTGAATTAAATTAGTGAAATTCATTATTTAAGAGGTTTCACACTTTCACAGTTGATCTCAGACTTTTGGACCCCTCTGTTTTTAACTTTGAGGTTATAAATGTCAGTAGATCTTTTGAGCTGTTATAAATCTGTGTTGCGTTTGAAATATCAATCATAATCAGTGAGATGGATCTGTGCAGACTGCTTGTCTCTGTCTGATGTCTCTGAGTCGGTCTGCTATGGATTTTCAATGGGTTCCCCTGTGTCATGAATTGGCGGGTGTTGTATAAGTGTGTGTCTGTGAGTGGATGTTTGTGTTTGAAGCTGTTGATTTGGTTAAAATGGTGTTTTATTGTTTTGTAGGATGAACAGGTTGAGCACTCTTCCGCGAGGGTTTGGATCTCTTCCGGCTCTGGAGGTTCTGGATCTGACGTACAACAACCTGAACGAGTCCTCACTGCCTGGGAACTTCTTTTACCTCAGTAAGTTTATGCATTACCTGTAAAACCTGTGTCATTTTGAATCATTCAAAACTAAAGACCACTTATGGAATGTTTTATGCACATTCTGTTCTAAAATGAAGAAAGTAAATAAAATGTAGTTCTGATTGGTGAGCAATTTTACGGATATCAGAGCGCACAGGTTTTTATTTGAATTGAGTTCAAATTGGATTTAAAAATTGTCCTGGTTTAGCTTTAGTGACTAAAATATTTCCTATATTAAAACAAACTTTATTTTTCAAATTCCTAAAACTTTTTTTAATTTACAGAATTATTACCTTTTGGGTTCAGTATGATATTAAATGAATACTTTTATTCAGCAAGCATGCTTTCAATTGATCAAAAGAGACACTAAAGATTTTTATAATGTTACAAAATATTATATTTGAAATAAATGCTGTACTTTGAACTTCTATTCATCAAAGAATCCTAAAATAAATGTATCAGTTGCACTTCCTAGTATTTTTATTGTTTTTATTGGCGTGTTTTATAAAGTAATGAAGCAATATTCATGATATTATTTCTGTAAGACTTTATTGATGATTAGATATAAAAAAAAAAAAGTTGACTAACATTTTTGGAGATTTCAGTATTTCCTCATTTAAATATAAGGAAAGTATGTGGCTTTACCAAAATGTCTGTTGAGTTAAACTTTTGTCGTAGTGGGTTTTGTGTCGGTGCTTGATTACTTTTTAGACGGCCTGAAATTGTGACCACAAAGTCACAAATATTCCACTAATTTCCATTTGTTTATTGTTGTGGGATTATTGATTTCGGATTGACCCACTTAAACAAGAACAAACTGTGGTCGCTTGTATTTCAGGCTCCGGTTCTTTGGCAGAATAAACTGCAATGAGAACCAGACAACCTACTAACAATATGCAAACAAAATAACCGTTAACTTCATCATCTTCATCATCATCATCATCATCATCATAATCCTCATCAGTCCAATCAGCTGGTCCTGTTAGAGGACACTGATGAGCAGTGATGGGCTCTAATAACCTGTTATTTTAATGGCAGCCACATAATTAAAGCACCATCTTAACATTAATCAAGGTCTCTGATCTCTAACCACACACACAAACACACACACACACACTCATACACACGCTCCCATTTATCACTGCTGTTTGGAGTGGCTGTCATATCAGCTGTGATATTGACTTCTAAAGCAAGTTCAAATGGATATGATTGGTTGTTGCTGTTGCTTTAACCAATCAGAACACCGAATGGAATTGGGTGTTTTTTTTGTTGTTTTTTTTGACCCTATTTGGTGTAGGATTTTTTTAAATTAAATTGTTTACTGCTTTGAATGTGTTTGTCCTTGTGTTTATCCTGTGTGGTGCTCAAGTACACAGTGTGAATGTGGATTTGATGCATGTGTACATGAGTGTAATATTGCAGGCATGCTGTATCAATCAGAGATGACCGTTTCTATTGATCAGTGTTTGCAATACTTCTCTCTCTCTCTCTCTCTCTCTCTCACACACACGCCTCTCATTTCAGCCACCCTCCGTGCGCTCTATCTCAGTGACAACGATTTTGAGATTTTGCCCCCAGACATCGGCAAGCTGGCCAAGCTACAGATAGTGAGTAATTTATCTAAATTCCCTCTGAAATCAATTGCTTTTGTGGCGGGGCTCTGTGCCGTGTGTGTTCTTTATCAAATGTGGTGAGAGGTGATTTAGAGGCTGATCTTCACCCCTGTGCTCGCTAACATCGGACTCAATGCAGGGTCACAGATTCATAAAACAGCTGATAATTACAACTTTGAACTTGGAAATAATATTCAACTATTTTAGTTTGGTGTTAAAATATAGGTGTAATTACACCAGTGATTTTTAGAATACAAGCGTTATGAGATGCTGTCAATAACCAGCTTTATTTCGACTTGCCGCACAGTTTGTAAAAGCAATCAAAAATCACATGTACAGTAATGCATTTGCAATGGAAGTCTATGGGACAAGAAATCGCTCTTGGAAAGTATAGCCGCAAGACTAAAAATTTGCACATTTCTGCTTTTACACCCCGAAGGTTGCCCTGAAGACTTCTAATGTAATTGCTTTACTGTAGATGCTGTGTTTGCTTGTTTTTACAGATTTAGAGTTTAAGTTATTTTCTATGGTTATGAAAACCATGTTCTGTTGATGAAACCTGGAATATTTCTTTAAAAACATAATGAAACAATGCTTGCAATACATTTAGCTTCCACTATGTGACATTTCTGAGTAAAACGGAATATCCACGTTGTATTGATGAAAGATGACAAACGTATTACATTTTGATGAATGATTATAAAATGTATTTATTTAGGTAGTAAGTTAGTTTTTAGAGTCACTTGCATGTATACATCACACTCAATAAGACAAGGGACATTTATTAAGTTATCAAAAAAGTTAGAAAATAGGAGTTACAGTAATAGGCAGAGGTAATAACCAAGTAAATAAGATTGATTATTTAGATTTTATGTTGTATCCAATACTTATCAAAAATTTTTTTTTTTATATTGATAGTATTTCTCTCTTTTCAGTTGAGTTTGAGGGACAATGACCTCATATCTCTACCCAAAGAGATCGGAGACCTGGCTCAACTGAAGGAACTTCACATTCAAGGGAACAGACTCACTGTTCTGCCTCCTGAACTTGGTAAGACATGAACTTGTGCTTAGGGATGTAACAGTATGAAAATGTCATATCAAAATGATCATGTTATCAGTATTATAACCTGCCAGCAGGTTTACAGCTGTTTTCCGTGAACTCCGCGGTCAAAGCAGTATTGCGATCAAGAACATGTTCTTTAAGTATTACATGGAGCGAAGATGAAAACAAAATGCCATCGAATCGTTTCTGAAGACAGTCAGAACCTTCAGAGGTACTTTCATATAATTCATATATACATTTGTATAATTCCCTCAGCATTCTTAAAACCTCCCAGCTTTTCCGCCCTATTTTCACTCAAAACGAAACTACGCACGTGAGACTGTTACTGAGAACTGTGCTTTATGCTGGACAGTATTTATTTATCGCGGTAATCAAATGCGGTTTTAATGATAATTAAAAAATGAAACGGTAATACTAACCGTCGGGAATTTTATCATCAAACCGGTAATCGTTGCATCCCTACTTGTGCTTAACACATTCCTGGATCAACATCCTTTATATAATCCTATGAGCCAATCCAAGCCTGACTTTAAAACAAAATGGCAATGATTCGTTGATAGGAATGCAAACTATACACATCCAGGCTGCTCAACCCCCCCCAAAAAAATCCATACATTACACACCAGGCACAGCCTTGCACTCTAATTGGCTACAGATTTGTCATCTCTTGTGTGATTGGCTGGAGGCTCTGGTTTGGATCACACCTCACTGACCCACAGAGTGGTACTGCTGGGGTCAACCGAGGTTGAATTCCTCTCTACCTGAGTGCCTTCACTTTGGGAAAACCTAGACACACACACACACACACACACACACACACACACACACACACACACACACACACACACTGTCTGCCCTTCTGACAGTAGTTTTTCTCCTGTCTTGTTCCATTCCAACAATTTAATCTATGTTTCTGGTGTACCAGTATTCCAGCATTATGTCAAGACTCACCTCAAGTGTCTAATAAATGTCCTTCTATACAAAATCAGTGGCCCTGCACAATGAGTGTGTGTTTATGGTGCAATTTTAGCCAGTTGCGTGAGTTCTCAACTAATTTTTTTTCCTATTGGGAAAAATTGCATAGAAATTGTTAATGCTTATTTGATCATGGATCGTATACTAACAACCTAATTGCAACACTTCAAAAACTTCTCAGTACTGTTTAGCAAGAGCAAAGCAATGCCCTCAACCACTCACTAGCACCATGACTGAGAGTTTTGCATGGCTGAACAGTGCTCATATTGTTTTCAAATTTTAGGTGTGTGTGTGTGTGTGTGTGTGTGTGAACGCTCCGGTCAGCAGGTCTTTGTCCTGTGCACTCTGTAGGGGAGACTCTTCCTGTGTGTAGCTTATTAGGACCCCTCTGTCATGTCCCTGTAATCCCAGTCCACAGACCGGCCTCGTTAAGACCACCGCCGCCATGTGTATGTGTGAGAGAGAAGAGCCCTGCTAACAAGGAGCAACCAAGCGCACATGCCAAAAGCAGGAAGGCAAAAGGAGAGGAGGAGAAAAAAATCGAGGGATGTGAATGAGAGCGTTGTAAAGAGGACAGATAGACAGTCTTTACTATTCAGAATATCTCATGTGTAAAGCTGATGCTTTAAACTGTTATATGAAAAAAGAGGAGGGTGGAAGCCAAAGCAAGCAGACGTCTGGTCGAGCGCTGAGATCTGAAATAGTTGCAGATTTAGGTCTGTCGTCTAGGTCTTGTAGGTTCAGGGCTGATTTACACTAGCGGTCGTGTCTGACTGCGTTTGTGAGGTGTGTCATTGTGTGCTGGGGTCCAGGTTTAATTTCACCCCCTCTTTGACAGGCCACTCAACACTTGCTAATCAGAAACTATTTAATTAGCCCCCTTGTGAGCTGAGATGAGCCACATTAGCACTTTGACCTGTACTGTTTCATCTGCACACTGAGAACTGGTTCTCCTCTGGTCTTGTGTCGTCACGTGGCATCTCGTCTCGTCTCTTTTCTTCTTTTCTTCATCTCTTGTACTATTTTGTTGTCTCGTGGTCTCTTCTCATCTTTTCTTGTCTGTCCATCTTCTCTTCTCTTCTCTTGTTAGTTTTTTTTCTTCTCTATTCTTTTTTTATTCTTCTCGTTTTGTCTTTTTATTCTCATCTGACTTCATATCATTGGGTCTCTTGTCTCACATCTTGTATTTTTCTCATTTAATTTAATAAAATGTCATCTGGTCTCTTTATGTTTCTTATTTTGTCTAATTTCTTTACTCTCATCTCAGTAAGACTCTTCTTTTCTCTCCTGTGTCCTGTTTCTTATTTTGTCTCGTTTTTTTCTCTCCCCTTTTTATTTAATCTCATCTTGTCTCTTTTCTCTTTTGTTTATTTATTTTTCTCTCATTTCATGTCATCTCGTCCAGTCTCTTCTCTTTTCCCCCCTCTTGTTTATTTATGTTTTGTTTCATCTTATTTCATCTCTTCTATCTTATGACTTGTTTCTTCTTAATTTGTCTCTTTTCTTTTCCATCTCATTTAATCTGGTCTCTTCAGTTCTCATCTCATGTCGTCTCTTCGTCATGTTATTTTTGTTTTGTCTTGTTTCTTTTCTCTCATCTTGTCTCATCTCATCTGGTCTCTTCTCTCTTATGTCTTGTTTTGTCAATTTTTTTCTCTCTTTTAATTGCATCTCATCTTATCTGATCTCTTAATGTCTCATCTCTTGTTTTGTCTTGTTTAATCTCATTTGATCTTTGATGTTCTAACATAATCTTATTTTGTCTTCTCTCATGTTTGCCTCATGCCATCTCATTCTATTTACTCTTCTTTTATCTACTCTTTTCCATTCTCATCATCTCTTCTCTTTGCTCATTTCAACTCCCCTACTCTCCTTGTCTGATACTACTTGTACCATCTTTCCCTTTATGTAAATCTCAAATTCTCCCCTCTCTCTCTCTCTCTCTCTCTCTCTCTCTCTCTCTCTCTCTCTCTCTCTCTCTCTGTCTCTCTCTCTCTCTCTCTGTCTATAGGTAACCTGGACCTGACAGGCCCAAAGCAGGTGTTTAAGGCTGAGAATAACTCCTGGGTGACTCCCATCGCAGACCAGTTCCAGTTGGGCATCTCTCATGTCTTTGAGTACATCCGCTCGGAGACATACAAGTAGTAAGTAAATCTCTCTATCTCTCTGTGCTGTTAAATGCCCAGAAGCATGTGCTGTGAATCTGAGTGACACAGATAGCTGCTCAGTAGTGAGGGATACAAGCTACTTACACAAAGGTTGCTGCTTCGATCCCTGGTAGTAGTGCTAGAATCATTGGGGTGTTTGCTTGACCGTATCATCCAGCCAGCGGGCAGCCCTGCTTGGCCCGTGATAGATCGGATACTATGACTTCAGCCTGTAAAATACGACTCTAGTCACAGAACTCCGATTAGATCAAACGCACATCAGCCTCCATGGATCCAGGCACCCTCCCTGGGTCTTTAACTAAGAGAAACGTCCTGAAATGTCTCGCTAAATACAAGGTTTAAATATAGTCCCCCTATACAGGCCAGTTTTATTGTGGCACATATTTTTCTGGAACAACCCTTAGGATGGTGATGAAAGAGAGGAAAGGTGCAGTTCTCTTATTATTTCAGGATCTGATGATTTAATGCACAATTAAACTAATTAAAGTGAAAGCTGGAGGCGTTACCCTAAAAGTCTCGTTGCTCTCTCTCTTTCTTCATCTCCTGCTTTGCCCTTAAATGCTATAAAATGTCCTGCAGAAAATCTTTTTTTTGCATTAATCTAAACTGACTTTTCGCATCGGGTGTTAATAACACTGACCACACGGTGAGGCCTTTTGCTCACCAATAATCAAGCAGTGGGAAAAAAAGCTAAATTGCAATTTGATGTGTAGAAATGGTATAAAGTATAAAGCATTTGATTTTGGTGTTTTTGCATATGGGACCTGAGTTTGTGATTTTGATTTTTTTTACATCTTACCATTATTTCAGTTGTTCTTACATCATTGTGTGTCTCAATTCTCAATTTCTACTTACTATTTTAACAGTATATGTTACCATAATATTAATATTGTTTTATTATCTTATTTATATTTATATATTTAATGTTATATATAATTGTATTGTATATAATGTTCCACATGTTGTTATATCATATACTAGTATAAGTTCTTATATTTATATTGTTTTAATGTATTTATATGTTGAATATGTTGTAAAATACTGTACATTTACACTTATACGTAGTATAGCAACATATAAAGTAAATATATATATTGCAACTTTATAATATATAAATATACTAAGAAATATAATTAATAATAAGTAGCAACATAGTAAAAAATATGTACTATAACAACATAATAAATATATAATTATAATATTTATAATATGTGTGTATATATATATATCTGTGTGTTGTGTGTATTTTATTAGAATATTTTATAATATTAGAAATATATTTGTTTTAATACATTTTTGTATTTATATTTAATGTTTTCTCTCTCGTTGCCCTCTCTCTCGTCTCTCCTCTCGCCCCCTCTTCCCCCCTTTCTAACCTCCTTCAATATATCCCTCCCTATCTTACTCGAAATGTAGAAATAACTACTAGGCCTATATATACAAGTTAGTGAAAGTGATGTGACATACGGCCAAGTATGGTGACCCATACTCAGAATTGGTGCTCTGCATTTAACCCATCCAAGGTGCACAAACACACAGCAGTGAACTCACACCCGGAGAAGCCGGGCACCTTGCTGCAGCACCCGGGGAGCAGTTGGGGGTTCGGTGTCACAAGGGCATCTCAGTCTAGAATGCTGTACATTCACTCCCCCCACCTGCAATCCCTGCTGGCCCGAGACTCGAACTCAACAACCTTTCGCTTACGAGTCCGACTCTCTAACCATTAGGCCACGACTTCCCCCTATATTGTAATATATAATGTTATCATAATATATAATACATTTAGTATGTTATATTATAAATAGTCGTACTATGTGTGATATAGTATAAATGCTACTATTTTATATACTAGAATGTTATTACCAGCATTTTAATACTATTTTACTAATATGGCTCAAATCTGACCAAAAACCTGACGTAATCCTTTTGGCCTAGGGGAAGGAAGTTTCCAGACTAATTGCAGTATATGTTTCATGGCCCTGTTCCACTTACCAATCCCCTGAACAGGAGGCAAATCCCCCTCTGTTTGATCATTTAGCTGCTTGCTGTGCCGCTGTCTGGAGAGGACCGTCGTAACCCACTTACCGGAACTGATCTTCCCCTACGGCACAGTCAGAACTATCGCGCATCTCAGTGTGTGCTGACACCATGACCATGTGTGAGTGTGTGTGTGTGCACGTCTGTGCGGTGCGTAATAATCAGATACTGCTGCTTGAAACGTTTGGAATAATTTCGATATGTTGACTGTGTATCATCTGTTCTAATGCTCTTGTGATTTGTCAAACTTAATAGTTTGTTTGCGTATTGGATACATCCAATACGCTGCTTTGTATCGCATTTAAGTCCACAAGGTTTGAAGGTTACATCGCTGAGAGCTGACATTGCATATTCGTTTTGATAAATGGGTATTGTTGAGTGAATCAATGCCATTTGAAGCTGTCATCCATTTTGTGTCAAGCAGTCATCAAAACTGCCGCATGTGTTAGATTTTTGAGTCCGATATCTGAGTCTAAGCAGTTCTGACCACCATTTATCTTTCCGTAGTTAAGTTTCGTACTTGTTGTGACACTTAGTCAGAATTGCTCCTCAAGTTTTAGGAGGGTGATCTCCATCCAATGACTCATAATCATAAGTAGCATTGTGGTGAAAACATCTAGTCTGGTTACCCAAAGGCTGCGGGTTCAAACCCCAAAAAGGTAGATCTAACTATAATCATTTTTACTTGCCATGCGTGGTTCCTCATTGAAAAAGCAATCTGGGAAGTTTTACTTTTATTAAAAAATGTTTTTACTTCTGTAATATGAATAATGTATTAAGAGAAAATGTATTCCAGGGTTTAATTCATTGAGATTAATTGTCTTGTGAAAACTGGACGTTTTATACCATGTTATATGTCAACGATAACACCATTTTTCTTTTCAAATCTGTCTTTATTTGCTATTATATAGCTGTAATTATTATAAATTAGTAGGGTTACTATTGGTAAAAAAATAGTTATTTACTAATAGACCAGGAAAAATGCATTAAAGGGTAATTGTGGTCAATGTTTCTCACTATCTTGACTTAAAGGCTGGTCATGGCTGTTGTCTATTGACATTCTGAGAAGAAATGTATTTTATTGTTGGTTAAACTGTATTTTTGGACTAGATTAAGACATAATTTGGCGATGTTGACACACACGCAGTAAGTCAGTCTATAGTCTCCTGTGCTCATCTGTAACATCAAAGCAAAGATGCTTGTGTGTTCGTTCCTCTGTTTGTTTATGTGCCTGCAAATACACGTGAGAGAGACAAGTAGGTTGTCTCACATTAGACAAGTGTTAACGGTGTGTAATTCTCAGTAGGTTTGTGTCCACGGTTCAACAGTTTCATTCTCACCTGCCTAAATGTCCTTCAGCTAAGAAATCACAAGCCTCACACCTCTCTCTCCCTCTCGCTCTCTCTTCCTTTCACTATTCCTCACCTCATCCAGTTTTCACTCTTGATGGACATTTTCTCATTTAAGTTCACTTATCCAGCGTTTGGAAATACCAGAACGTTTAAAACAGCAGAAGACAGCCACATCCAGGCTGCTTTCATTTTTAATTGGCAGGGTTGTACCATTATAACTGGACATACTCTGTCTGCTTTAAGTGGGGTGCGCAATATATCGATACTGTGTGTGTATGTATATATATATATACATACATACACACTCACACTCACACTCACACACACACACACACACACACACACACACACATATATAGAAATAATGCCAGAATTTGGGATATAAACGCAGAATTCTAAATTTTTATAAGAATTGCGAGTTTATATCTCATAATTCTGACTTTATAACACAAAATTGCGAGTATGAAAATGATCAATTCTGAGAACATTTTTTCCTTTCAGAGTTTACAGTACTGTATATCTTACAATTCTGAGATTTGTGAGAGACAAACTCGCATTTGCAAGGAAAATAACTCACAATTGTGAATTATATCCTGCAATTCTGACCTTATATCTCAATATTCGGACTTTAATAACTCAAAATTGTGAGTTTATATCACGCAATTCTGAGAATAAAAGAATTGCAAAATGTAAACTCACAATTGCAAGAAAAAAGTCAGAATTGTAAGATAAAAAGTCAAAATGACCTTTTTTTGGGCTGGGCGATAAATCGAATGCGATGATCATGCGCATCTCGTTAATAAAACCTGTTCCGTGATAAGCTGTAAATCTCCATCACCTGCTTTCAAATGGAGCGCCATTTAATACACAGAGCCGTACTTTACTGACAAGCTACGCAATATCATGTTCATTATCGCAGAATGACTCACCTTCGTTAATGAACGCGATATTGTGTAGCTTGTCAGTGTCAGCTTGCCATTTGAAAGCAGGTGATGGAGATTTACTGTTATCGTGTTCGATATATCGCCCTACCATTTTTTATTTTTTGTTCAGGGACGGAAACGGGCTTCCATAAAAATGTTTTGTTTATAATTTTCCAGGATGTAAACAAAATATAAATATAGAAATGTGTACATATTAGGGGTGGGCATAGATTAATTTTTTAATCTAGATTAATCTAGATTAATTTTGGAATTAATCTAGATTAATCTAGATTAAAATGGCTCATTTGAATTCTTGCCGAAGGCATTCAGAATATGTGTGCTACCCCAAATAATGACTAAAGTAAGTCTTTGAGAACGGGTTTCTCAAGCCAGGTGGCGCATTAGACCAGGGGCTCATCTCCTGTTTCCAAGATGCATCACAAACTGCTTGAGAAAGCTGTTCTAACTATGATAATTGGTGATGAAAATAAACTATGTTCAATAAGATGGTACTGTTGTTTTACTAACTGTTTATTCAGTTAAACATGAATTTTGAACTGTAGGCCTACATAAGAGGTCGTGATGAACTGTTTACAGTTTCCATTGGGAAGCTTCTTAAAAATAAATTTCCCTGAAGCAAACCCGGCGGCTTCATAGCTGCATCCATGTTAGCACGTCACGTTGATGTGGTAATTCACAGTAACGTTAGGCATACACACAGGTTCGAAGCAGAGGGTGACACGGGAGTGAATTCTCAAGTTCACATGAGACCTAAAGCCGCATCCTATTTGCTTAAAAGCGCAACGTTTCGTTGTTATTCTGAGTGTACACAAATAAACGTAGAGTCTTTACAGATTCGAAGATGTATTAGGCTACTTTATCTGTATGACCAAGAATGACGGAGATTTTAAGAGCAAGTGAGCGCACCGGAGCCTGTCCTGCGCAACGCGCTTCCACACAAACACTTCAATAGCGCACATTTCTCTAGGTTAACATCATATTGAGCGGCCATGTAAAGTTGCTACTACATACATCTTTCAGATGAAAAGCCATATTTGAGGTTGATGAATGATAGGTGAGCGTTTGGATGTCCTGCCCGATTGTATTACCACATAGACCAGCCGTTAACAATCTGTCCATCACGGACTGCGAGCCTCTAGTTCGAAGACTCGTTCTCGCCCCCTACAGTGCAATTCGGCTAGGTATACATCCGCGCTAAAATATCAGGGTGAAAGTCATCATAGCTTGCGTAGTATAGACCCAGCTCCCAACCCAACTTTGAGAATAGATTAACGGCGATATTTTTTTTATCGCCGATAAGAGTCTCGCGTTAACGCAGCACGTTAACGCCGATAACGGCCCACCACTAGTACATATACAACATTTTGATGTACTATAACTAGAGATGCACCGATACTGAATTTCTCTGCCGATGCAGATTATTCAGAATGAATAGCCCTTTGATTGACAGGATATAATTGGCCCTGATCATCAGCTGATGGCCGATAGTGAAATAAATTGCTTTTATCAGCCGATACCGATTGTTGGCCGATACATCGGTGCATCTCTAACTATAACATCAGTTATAAAAATTGAGCAAAATAGACCTACTGGGGAAACGTCACCACTCTAAATCACTCAAAAATTACATTATTATATCAGTCCTACATGCCCACGCTCATAATGTATGTGCGGCTCATCATGATGGGGCTGATGGTGACTAAATGAACAGCTAATTTAAAAAAAATTTTTTAGGTGAACAAGTCCTTTAATATTCACAAGCCAAGCTCATTTGCTAAATCCAGTTTTAAAATGTGCCATCCTTCCTTTCAGATCCAGCCCTGGTTTTAAGATCTCATTTTTTAGTTCTGTTGTACCCGACCATTCATTTGATGGCCGTTTAGATCCCGAGTCATGTTTTTTCTTGAGTGCTGATGTTTTGTCGAATATTCTAGTCATTTATCTTGAAATCACACAATGTTTGGAATTAAAACGGTTGACAACGAGTCTTCACCCTCCTCTCGCTTCCTGTTCTTCTGTCAGTGGGTTTGGTCGTAGCATGAACCGCGGGCAGAGGAGGAGGAGGGGGGGTAACCTGTCATGCATATTTCATGGGGCGGCTTGTTAACCTGACAGAAGGATCTTCTATATGACTGACAGCATTGGGGAGACTCTTCGTGCTCATAATGTATTAACATATCGTAAAGCCGCCCTCCCGACATCTTTTATTCATCGGTAACTCTAAACGCTTGTTGACCGCGGTACAACCGCCGCAGCTCTCTTCATAGCTGTCCAGGGCTGACTGAAAAACCAAACGCAATTAACTTCCCAGCGGAAGTCCTGCATCTATCCAGTCGTGGGCTGGTCGTATGAGTCAGCGGGAAGGAAAGGTCACAGACTGGGAAATACTGCATGTGTGGTTTTGATAGAGAGTTTCGGAGACACTTCATTCTGACAACTGGGGTCAAAGGTCACAATTGCATTTTGACTTCTTTTGTCATTACATTTTTTTTTATTAAAATACTTTAATATGACATTATATTCATTCACGTTTTTTTTACATTTTACTCTGATTGAAATAGTAAATAATTTTAATATGGCATATTTTAGTCAATGAAGATTGTACATTGGTAATGTCCAAAATTATGATTTTGTTCAGTATAAATATTTATTAATTTATTAATTTTAACAAACAAATAACAGCTTTGCCATCTTAAAATAACACTAGAAAACATTGAGCATTGAGCTATTAGATGTTTTCTGGAAGAAACTTCATTAACTTAACTGTCACCGTCCCGTCACTGGTCACCGTTGGGCGTTAGTTTCTGTGTTTTTGATACTGTTTAGTATAACGTATCATATTTTTACAATAACAGTGCATTAACAAGGCCTTTTACATATTTTGACTTTAAATACATTCAATTAATTGTTTGTGCAAATGTAAGTTATAATATTACGGTTGCTGCCTCTCATATAACTCAGTGATGTTTTAGTATTACACTATATTGCCAAAAGTATTTTAATGAAAGGTTTGACTAACAGTTTGGACAGGACCCTTTTCTATTCTAACATGACAGTGCCTCTGTGTATAAGACTCGACATTGGTGATGAGTTTTGGCTCAAGGTCTGCATTTAAAGTCACACCAGAGGTGTTCAGATCAGGACTTGTCATTCTGCAGACCAGTCGAGTTCTTCCACACTGACTGAATCATCATTTCTTTTTTCATCTAATGTTTATATTTTCAGCTATTTAATTTAACGAAAACAATTTAGAATAGCTTTGTTATCATTGATGTATCAAAAAAACTCCTTGTCTGCTGACTTTTTTGTCAGTAATTTTATTGATGTGTATATTGCTGAGGGCGCTGATAATTTACTCCGAGTATAAACGGAGAACATGACAGCATAGTGCAACTAATGTGATGTAAAAGATCTGTTAGCATAACAGGATTAAAGCTTATTAGAGATATCAACTCTGAAATACTCTCGAGATGGACTGATTATATGTGTTGCTATCTGTACAATCCATGAAGCCACTTGATTTTTCTACCGCAGTTTCACTAACGCACAGTGACTTCTTGTATTTTTTTGTCTAAAGCTGTTGATTCCCTAGTTTCTGATCCATTTTTGGTCAATGAATTAAACATTTAGGGGATGCTCATAAAAGTATTTTATGAAGATGACCAGGAGCAAAAAATCACCAAATAGTGATCCATTTGACACATTGCATT
>QVTF01021231.1:0-65573 GCA_003573665.1 Oxygymnocypris stewartii
AGAGCGCGTGCAAACGCACAACAGCTTTTCGCTTCGGCCGAGCCTTGCAATCTCTAGAGTGTCTGCAAAGCAAGACTTACAGCGTTGGTGTTACGGCGCGTCAGCGGAGGTTGCTGTCCAGTGCTGCATTCTTCAGCGATCACGCTGCTACCTCCCCTCGGCGCTTCAGCGCTGCTAAAAGAGATAGTTTCAAATAAAAAGAGCAATCTAAAAGAGCTCCACGAGCGACGGGCATCTTTTTAAAGATGGCTTCCCGCTCGTGCGTTTCTGGATGTGGTCATTTCCTGACTTCATCTGATGGTCACGATCGCTGCCCCTCGTGCTTGGGCTTTAGGCACGCTGAGGCAGCGCTCGTGGATGAGTCATGTTCTCACTGCGGGAACATGACCATGGCGATGTTGCGCTCCAGATACCTCCTCGCTAGACGTGGGGGTATCCCCCTTGCTCTGCCCCGTTCTAGTTCCTCCGGCCGGAGGACTACTTCGGCTCAGGGCCAGGGTGATTTGAGGATCACAGTGAGAGTTCCCCGTCGAGTACGTCTCCGCGGCCCTCTCACTCCTCGAGCACATCGCACCGTCTGGGGTTCCCGGATGAGTATGCGGGGTCCTCGGACAGGGCGGGGAACAGCATCTCATTCGGTGCCCCAGCAGATGACGGGATATCGATCACTGCATCGGGGGATGAGCTAGGTTCTGGAGAGGACGATTCGGCTGTGCTGCCTCCGTCAGGAAGAGTAGCGTTGCCCGAGTCAGATCCAGAACTGACCGCTATGCTTTCCCGGGCCGCTGAGAGCATCGGGCTGAACTATAGGCGTCCGCCTTCTCCCGAGCGCTCGAGGCTGGATGATTGGTTCCTGGGGGCGCAGGCCGAACGTCGGCAACCGCCCCCGGTTCCGTTCTTCCCGGAAGTGCATGAGGAGGTGACTAGGTCTTGGAAGGCACCTTTTCTGCCCGAAACAGGCCTAGTGCCTCCTCTGCAGAGCATTGGAGGGGGTCAGCAATAGTGGCGTTTTCCAAGGGATCCCATTAGTCAGTCACTCTGACGTTACGTCGAACGTGACTGACTGATAGGGAACGTCTCTGGTACGTTGCGTCACCCCCGTTCCCTGAAGGAGGGAACGGAGATGTACGTCCCGTCGCCATAGTTGCTGTACCATCGCTGTTACGGCCGGGGGCACAACAGTCCGGCTCCTCAGCGAAAAAACTGTTGTGCGTTTGGCACGCGCTCTCCTTTTATACCCGCACCGCGGGCGGGGTGCGCGTGGCGAAACACGCCGCCAACCGCCATTGGCTTGTTTTGTTAACACTCGAAGGTGATTGGGCTCTCCGGCGAGATCCCATTAGTCAGGTCACTCTGACGTTACGTCTCCGTTCCCTCCTTCAGGGAACGGGGTTACGCAAGTAACCGAGACGTTCCAGGTTATAATTTGCAAAATTCTGAACATTATTCTTTAATTTTACAATAAGTAGTAGTGAATCTTACCCAAAATAAAAACAATAAAAAACGCACATTTAAAGGGCTCCTCTTCTGGTGAAAGTTTTAGACAACTTTCAAAATGGCCTTCAGACAGTGTGAACACATGGAGACCCATGTCTCAGTGTGCAATGATCTGATTGACTTTAAAATATAGGAGGTATATAGTAAAAAAAATCAATTGCTTAAGACATCAAGTATGATAATATTTTCTTTCTTTTTTATAGTCTGATCTCAAAAATGGAAGTCTGCTTAATGGGTATGTGAGCTTAATAGATAAGTTTACCCTTATTTGTCTTAAATCAAAAAAAAATTTGTACAGAAAATTGGGAATCAAATCGTGAAATCAAAATCATGAATCTACAGGTGCATCTCAATAAATTAGAATGTCGTGGAAAAGTTCATTTATTTCAGTAATTCAACTCAAATTGTGAAACTTGTGTATTAAATAAATTCAATGCACACAGACTGAAGTAGTTTAAGTCTTTGGTTCTTTTAATTGTGATGATTTTGGCTCCCATTTAGCAACAACCCACCAATTCACTTCTCAATAAATTAGAATATGGTGACACTACACTGTCAACAAGCACCGTCCTTCGGATGAGACGTTAAATCCTGACTCTCTGTGGTCATTAAAAATCCCAGGATGTCCTCCGGAAAAGAGTAGGGATGTAACATCACTGCATCACTCTGTCTCCTCTCTACCAATAAGTGTGTGTGGTGGGCGTTCTGGCGCAATATGGCCGCTGTCACATTATACAGGTGAATACTACACACTGGTGGTGGTTGAATAGACCCCCCCCCCCTTCCATGCAAAGCGCTTTGAATACCCAAAAAAGCGCTATATAAATGTAACAAATTATTTGTATTATTATTATTTTAATAAACAAAGTAAAATAATCACGGCTGATAGTAAGATATGCAAATGTAAAGAAAACCAATAACAGCTTTTACTTCTTGCCCATCTGGTTCATGAAAATGATTTAATAAAGGAATATCTGGAGTTGACCTCCGAAACCAAAGGCTGTACCTTTTTTACAAGCTCATTATAGTCAAATGTTTCAAAAAAAAATTATATTCTGAGGCAGATTGCCTGAAACAGCCAATTTAGGATAGTTTGTGGCTTGGTCTTAGTGACTTAGAAGTCATCTTCACTACTCCTAACGTTTCACAGATTTAGGAGCTCATTTTAATGCTAAAACACTTTGTGAAATAGTCTTAGGGCAAACATTTAGGATTCCTAAATTTAGGATTGACACACCCATTATTTTTAAGCTACTTTTAGCCTTAAGCAGGGGCGTAGCCATCATTTCAAAAGTGTGTGGGGGGGGGGGTGGAATGTCTAGTGTTATACCTGATTTTTTTTCAGTTAACCCTTGTCTAATTGGTTTTACCCTTAAAAGGACATCTTTGTACCTTAATTACCCCAAAACGTTTCATAGTTGTACATTAAGGTACATATTGGTACTCTAATGTACTAATGTGCACCTTTTTGAGTATAAGTTACAAAGTTCGTCAACAAACTATTGTTTACATATTCAACATTGTATTTTGTGTATGTTGTATGTACAGTACATGGCACACAGTAATGGATACATTCACATACTACTTTATTCTGTTCTGTTCTGTTCTATTATACAGTCCATGTTTCAGGAATGAAATCAAAACAAACTATTGCAAAGAAACTATGTATTGAGCTCAACTGACAAACATGTCAAGGTATGTAGACCCTAAATCAATTAAACAACGAGATGAAATAAACATTTAGTGACATTTCCTTTACGCGTTCTAGCTGGTTTGTTTAAAAGTAGTGGCTTTTGACACAGTATTACAGCTAACATACAGTATATCTCAATATATAAAGCTACTTAAAACTGAAGTATAAAAAAGTACAAATTAGTCTGATTAATCCATGTTAAAGAAAATATCTATTATAGACAATGCTGTCTAATCTGTCCTTACCCCTGAAGCCTTATTTAAACTTTCTGCCTCATTCACTATCAACTCTGAATTAACTTCTGCCTAAATAGTCTATTTCTGTATTACTCTAAATAAAGTAGTGTATGACACATGTGCATACAGGGACTAGTGACATACAGAAGAAAATAACACATTAAGTACACTGCTGGACAATAACCAATCATTTGTTTCCTAAATTATTTTGTAACATTTTAGTATGAGGAACACATATTCACTATTAACTATGACGTTTGCCTCAAACTCTTAATTTACTGCTTGTTAATAGCTTGTAAAGCAAACGTTGTAGTTGTTAAGTTTAGGTATTGGGTAGGATTATGGGATGCAAATATGGTCATGAAGAACACCATACCAAGTTGTTTATCGCACTAATGTAAAATAAAATCTATATGTTATCAATAATGTGTTTTTTTAATAATTGATCCATATATAATCTTACAAACACTTGTGTAGCCATTTAAAATATATTTTATACAATGTAAAAACAGCCAGGTGTTAAAAGCCCCTCTATTTGTTCTCACATGTGAAGTTTATCATCCTGATTCTGACAAACCTAGGCTGTCTGTTTCTTGTTCATTCTTGAAAACACATAACAATGTAAAATGAGTGCAATAATGAAAGAGCAGCCCTAAATTAAGATCGTTCCTATATCGGATCGTCAATGCATGCATACTTGACTGAAATACATTATGTAGAATTGGCAGAGTTAAACATGTCACAACACTGTAAACGCTGTCAAATCTCAGTTCAACATTATCTGTATTCTTATTTGAAGGGTTCTGATAACATACATACGTGTTAAAATAAAAGACGTTACAAAAGAGTTACGAAAAAATACACTGAAAATAAGTGCACGTTTGTCCAGCCAGCTTTTTTTCTCTCCATATAACTAACATCAAAACTTGCTAATTATTCAACAAGAGCAATAGACAGAGTCACTCAACATTGTGCAACACTATTCGGATACCACACGCCAACTTACGCTGCTTGACTTTTCGTAAAAAAGGAGTGAAGAGTTTTTTGACGCTTTGAACTCATCGCGACCTCTATGAATGTTGATACAGCGCGGGACCGCGGGTGCGAGCTAGGGCATGTCCTAACATGACAAACTGAGTGACTGATTAACATGGAAACGTAAATGTCATGTATAGACCATCTTGTCTTTTTGAAATTTAAATAATTCTGCATTTATATACATTGCTCCATTAAAACCTTAACATGTCGAGTATCTAACTGTCCAATAAAAAAGTGCAGGGGACAAATGTACTTCTCATAAAAAGTGAGGGGGACACGTCCCCCGCGTAATCTACGCCCCTGGCCTTAAGCCATTTTTTAATACGGGCCCTGATTCGGTTAATTAGTCAATATGATAAAAAATAAATAAGCGATAAATGCAACGGGTAAAACAATTAATTGAAGTGTATCATTTTAATTCAATGTAAAAACTTAAGTAGATGAGGTTGACCCTTTAAAAACTCCTAAAAGTCAGCGCTTTATTAGTCTCCCTCTAATAAAAACTAGAGGGAGCTTTAGACAGTTACAGTTTTTTCTGAATGCTTAAACCCTAACTGTGATTCTTACAGCACAATTTCTAAAATTATTAATACTTATAGCAAAACCACTCACTGAGTTTGCAAAACTAAAAGCACAAACACTCACTTTGCACTCAGTTTGCAATTTTGTAACACACACTTTGCAAAACTGTAGGTACAATCCACTGCACAGCACTCTTTTTGCGGAACTGTAAACACAACTCACTGCTTTACACTCAATTTCCAAATGATCAACACACTCCTAGCAAAACTATACACATTTATGGCTATTATTTACACTATTTTGTCAACTGTCTGGCACACTGTCACATGTGAAAACTGTTTTAGATAATTAGTTCACTTTGCAATCAGCCTAAGCACTATAAATAAGCTACAGGTAAGCTGTCTGTGTGGAGTACAATGGAGGGAGCAGGAAGAGTGAGAAGAGTGAGAATTAGAGGAGGCCGAGGAAGAGGACGTGGAGGTGAAGTTAGAGGAAGAGGACAAGGAGGAGCAAGAGGAGGACGAGGAGGGGGAAGAGGAAGGGTAAGAAGAGTAAGAAGAGTAAGAAATAGAATTACTTATGACATCAGAGCTACAATAGTGGACCATGTAATCAACCATGGAATGACCCTGAGGGAAGCTGGCCAACGGGTTCAGCTTAACTTGAGCCGCTACACTGTAGCAAGCATCATAAGGACATTTCGAAATGAGAATCGGTTAGTACAGTCACTTTGCACTAAGATTTGTAGCACTGCCATATTCTAATGAGAAACACAACAATACCATAGATGTAAAAATACTGAAATTGTTACTTTACAGAATTGCTAGACGATCAGATGCTGGGGGCAGAGGAAGAATGTTCACTGCAGAACAAGAAACCCATATAGTCAATATGGTGGCATATATCAATATTTCCATAAGGCACACATTATTACATTCCTGGACACCTTACATGACATGCTCACTAATGTTCAGAGACCAGAGCAGACCAGATACGTCATCATATGGGACAATGTTAGTTTCCATAGGGCTGCTTTGGTCCGCAACTGGTTTACAGATCACCCACTCTTCACTGTACTCAACCTCCCCCCATACTCTCCATTCTTGAATCCAATTGAAGAGTTCTTCTCTGCCTGGCGCTAGAAGGTCTATGACCGTCATCCATCAACGCATAGCCCTTTTACAGGCAATGGAGGAGGCATGTGGGGATATGGACCAGGCATCATGTCAGGCCTGGATACGCCATTCCAGAAGATATTTTCCCCGGTGCCTTGGACTAGAGGACATTGCATGTGATGTAGACGAAATTTTGTGGCCGGACCCAGAGAGACGACACGATGTAGACAGATTTCTTTTTTTTCCTCAGTGAAATTACTATTTTGTTTTGACTTGTTAAAAAACACTTGTGTTTGTTTTGATGTCTGTAAATAAACACCAGTACTTGAAGTTTGGATCCCTCTATGTTTACAGAACTATGACAAAAATATGACCTCAATCTGACATAGCCTACCTTGTGCACAGAGAAAGCAAAAGCCAGATGTGTTTTTTATTCATACCATCAGTGTGTAGTTGGTGCATTGTGTGCTTATTAATGTGATGGCTTGTGTTAACTGTTTGATACGAAAATACCATTTTTACGAAGGTTTGAAGACTTAAGCAAGGTTTATTAGCTTTTGCAAGAAAACTACCATGTTTTGCTGATTTGGTGAAGGGTTTTCTTATTTGTGTGTAGAGTTTTGCAAAAATAGCCAATAGTTACAAAAAATGTGCTTAAGCCATCAGAAAAAACTGTAACTGACATCCTGTCAAAACAGATGTCGCTTATCTTGGTTAACAACTGTTAAGATGCTATGTGTGATGAAATATATGTGCGACTCGCTTACGCTTTCATAATGTGTTACTATTACGAAGTAGAAAAAATGTGCAGCAGTAAGATAAAGGTCAAGCTTCCTGTCTTTGTGTTCAGTTAGAAAGTAACAAAGAAGACCCCCCCACAAATAGCTTGGACGTGGTGTGTGTGTTTGTGTCTCTGTGTGTGTGTGTGTGTGTCTTTGTGTGTGTGTGTTTGTGTCTCTGTGTGTGTGTCTTTGTGTGTCTGTGTCTCTGTGTGTGTGTGTGTGTGTGTGTGTGTCTCTGTGTGTGTGTGTGTGTGTGTGTCTCTGTGTGTGTGTGTGTGTGTGTGTGTGTGTGTGTGTGTGTGTGTGTGTGTGTGTGTGTGTGCAACAGTTTTGCTTAAAGCTTTCATAATCAAGACAATGATAACCCACTGCAGGGTAAAATGCATGCTTTAATGTTTGAGCTTTTGTGTATCCAATAAAGGAATATTTTGTTGAGAAGAGATATTGAAACTGTCTTCTACATATAAAATGTAATGTTTGTATTGGAATTGTTGCTGAACTGCAGGTGAAGACTTTACTTGATGTTATGTTTTATTTATTGCTTATGAGTTTTTGTTTTTCCAAGATCTAAGAAATAATAAAGCAAAAAGGATGTATATAATTTTTGAATACTTTTCTTATGGAAATGTCCTGTAAGTTGTAAATCGCCTGTAGTTTCTTCCCTTCTTTCTTTTTTCTGTTTGTTTCTTTGATGCTATTATGCATGTAACAGATAATTGTTGACAGCACTGTGATTCTCTCTCTCTCTCTCTCTCTCTCTCTCTCTCTCTCTCTCTCTCTATATATATATATATGTTGTATAACTTGTTCTTGTTATCCAATAAAACAACTAAAACCAAACTTATTTAACAAAGGAATACTTGAACTTACATCAGCAGCGTGATAAATACAGACAAAGTCAAACCCATCTTTGGAAACAAATATTGGAAGTGTAATGTAATTATTTAGTTCATCTGGTCCTGTGGCTCAGTGGTAGAGCATTACGTTAGCAGCGCAAAGGCTGTGGGTTCAATTCCCAGGGAACACATGTACTGACTAAAATATGTATAGCCTGAATGCACTGTAAGTCGCTTTGGATAAAATGTCTGATGCATGTAAATGTCTCTCGTCACATTAGTTTAGAAGGAGGGGGCGGGGTCTGTGTTCGCTCGCTCTGCTTCACTCTGCAGCGCTCGTGAGGATCACTCGGTGTGATGTTCATTCATGATCACGAGGGAGTGAGAGTTGTACGGTGAGAGTGAGTCCTCTCTTTCTTATCTATTATTTACTTTCTGATGTCATTTATTTATGGATTATTTAGCGTAATTCTGGTTTGATTGCAGCAGGAATTTGAGGTAAATGTCAGCTTCTCATAAGAGTAGTGCTGGAGTGATTTTAACACATGTGTAGTCAGTGCAGAATCTTCTTAAAAGATGAGTTGAATATGAAGTTGTTCAGGACAAATGGTGGCCATTCAAAAATGGGGAAACGGTGCTTTTCAAGATTTTTCTCCAAAGTTTGCATGCCTGTAACTCAAGAAGTATTACAGATATGTTAATGCCATTTTAGATATTGGATCTTAAATAACTTTACTTTTGGCAAATTAGTTTTTAAGACCCTACATGGTTAGTTTCCAGACATATTGGAATTTCAATATGGCTCAAGGGGTAACGTATCTATTAAGCTCACCAAAATCCACATTGAGACATTTTTAGTGCACAAGATATTGGTTTCGGTACAAACATTTATGGTAAAATAAAATGTTAATCTCTCATAAATAATATTAAATTGTATTTTAAATGACAAAATAATTTTGATTTAAGAAATACATAATTAAATGCAAAAAGTCTGGCTGTGTTTCATGGGTACGTTTGTGTACCCTTTAAAGCACACCCCTGTTCCCATTAAACTCATATCAGCTTGTATGAAACAAAACTTGTTTATATATATATATATATATATATATATAAACAAATTCTAAATTCAAGCAACAGGGCATTCAATTTGATCATATATATATTCATAGTGAAGTGTCATTTAAGCACACTGCAACATCAAGACTAGTCCACGTTCAGCTAAATAATACATATTCAAATAAAACATTTAATTCATGGGGATAAACAAAGAAACAATGTGCACATTTCTGTGTGAGTTTGATGTGATCGGAAGGGATTTAAAGTCTAGTGTCTGATCCTCAGTCGTTTAGTGTATGATGGCCAGTTTTCCTTTGTGACTATTTACAAAGTTATTTAAGGGATAGTTCGCCCAAAAAATTAAATTCTGTCATTTACTCACCCTCAAGTATTTCCAAAACCTGTATGAATGTGTTTGTTCTGAACACAAAGGAAGATATTCTGAAAAATGTGGGAAACAGAGCAGTATTTTTCCCTAATATGGAAGTCACTGGTGGCCCAAAACAGACTGGTTACAAACTTTCTTCAAAATATCTTTCTTTGTGTTTGGCTGAACAAAGAAATTCATACAGGTTTGGAAATATTTGAGGGTGAGTAAATGACAGAATTTTCTTTTTTGGGTGAACTATCCCTTTAAGTGTATGATGCCTGGTGTTTTAAAAATCTGTTCACATTTAAAAGTCGAATAGTTTATTCCAGTCTATAGTTGCTTTTTTCCTGGACAGATATGACAAGTTTCTGATGGACGACATGCCTCTTTCATCTTTGGGCATAAACTATTGTTAAGTCTAGATTTTGTCATCTTAAAGCTGTTAAAATAAGTTATTAGACATGTTCTAAAGATTAACTTAAAGTTATAGCCATCAGTGAATATCTAAAGTCTGTTTATGGAGTATTTACATAGATGGTTAATGTTGAAGAGATAAAAGAGAGCACACTGAGCTTAAATGGAGCATCAACCATTTTTAATACATTTCATGTAATATTTATTAAAATTACAGGATTTTGCTAAATACATAGTCTAGGTCATGTATTTAGTTCATACATATTTTAATATGAACAACTATTATTAACAATATCTACGAAATTATACTTTTTCTTATTGATGTCACACTGAAGCGGTGTGATTTTCACAGTAGTGCACGCTTTAAGCTCACCTTAAAATAATATGAAATCTTAAAAAATTACAGCACTGTAAAACCACAGACCAGCAATAAACTGTTAATTTATAATATTATGGATGTAAAAGTACAAGCCTGTGAAGTAATATGTTAGCGTAGCACACAATCTTATACAGCTAGTCAGCTAACTGTGTTCTGTAGCCTCTGTACTGTTGCTAAAACTATCTTTTGGATCTAATGTAATTATTTCCCCATATCCAAGTTCCAGGTTATAATATGCAAAAGTCTAAACATTAATCTGTTTATTTTACAATAAGTAGAGAAACATACCCAAAATCATTAAAGGCTTAAACATAAAAATTGCACATTTAAAATTGGCTAATTCCGGTCTCCTGGCCGGTCAATCGGTGCATCTCTAGCGTTAAGCTAACTGAGACTTGTTATAGCACTTGTATATCATTGCTCTTTTTTATTTTGATTGCTTCCATTGTCCTCATTTGTAAGTAGCTTTGGCTAAACGTGTCTGCTAAAAGCAGACTTTAGAAATTAGAATTGTATCTTGTTTCAAAACAATTGCACTGAACACACCTGTCTGCAGGGGCGGACTGGAGCTAAAACGTGGCCCTGGACTTTCTGGCACCACACCTGGTCCGCAACACCATAAGCCCACCAACTCATTATGAACAGAGCAATTTTTAATACCACTTACTAACATAAAAATATAACATAATACAGAAATATAAATGCTTTTTTTTATTGAAATCCTTATTGACATTAATAAATGACTGGCATACTACTTTACATTAGAATGAGTATATGGCATATAGTAAATAATTCAGAAAAATGTTCGCACAGCTTTTTTTTGGGACAGTGTAATATCACCAATGTGAACCTACTAAAATATCATCAGTCCATATAACAGTGCTCTGCTTTGGTCTGAAAGACGTGGAATGTAGTGCAGAATGTGGACCGTTTTTATGGTGCCTTTCTATTGGTCTTTGTTGGTCCTTTTGCAGGATCTTGAGTCTTGACATCTCCTGTCATTTTATTGAATAGAGCTCCAATTGTGGAAACAAATACAAAAATTCTTACAATGATGAAAATACAGTAAATAGTAATTTTGAGAAATGTATAATGTTACAATTTTAAAATGGCTCTTTTCTATGTAAATACATGGTAATACATATTACATAAATTAAATGTTCCGAGATGACCAAACACCTGAGAAGAGATGAAGCCAACCCCTCAGACAATATACAGAATTAACCAAATTTTGCCATAAGTTAATATATAAATCTATTGTAGCAACTTAATTTCCCGTAAAGCTGCTTTGCAATGATTTTATCGTGGAGAGCGCTATACAAATAATCTTGAATTTAATTAATATCGAATTGAATAATGTAATTTTTTCCTGTAATGCAAAGCTGAATTTTCAGCATCATTACTGCAGTCTTCAGTGTCACATGATCTTCAGAAATCATAATAATATACTCATTTACTGCTCAAGAATAATTTCTGATTATAATCAATGTTAAAAACAGTTGTGCTGCCAGATATTTTTGTGGAAAATGTGATATATTACTATTCAGTCTGAGCCTGGTGAGATTAAAAATATATTAATTAATACTTTTATTCAACAAGGTTGAATAAACTGATTTAAGTGACCGTAAGATATTTCCTGTGGCTCAGTGGTAGAGCAAAGGTTGTGAGTTCAATTCCCAGGGAATAATAATAATAATAATTAATAATAATTAATCAGCAAATCAGCATTAGAATGATTTCTATGAAATGAAAGATGAAAGATTTCATTAGAATGAAATGTATATAAATGTAACATTAAATGTAATATTTCATAATCGTGCTTTTACTGTCTTTGGAAAATAATCTAATAGCGCATTTTGGATTTTTTTTAACCAATATTGCGATTGTGACTTAAAATTCATATTTTTTTTTACAATATTATATTCTGTATTATTCAACAAAGACAAGCAATAAATCCTTGTATAGTGAGCAGTGTTGGGCATGCTACTTTAAAAAGGTAATTAGTTATATTACTAGTTACTTCTCACATTAAAATGAGTTACATCATTATAAAAGAGTCTAATTACCAGGTAAAAGGGTTCAAATATGTCAAATAACTTGGATGCCCCAATATTAAATGAATGAAATGGTCACTAAATATAATACATTATTATTATAAAACATTGTACACTAATCTACACTATTTTAATGTTCCTGTGGGACAATGTGAGAGACATCTATCAAATTCAATGGATTATTGAAAATATTATCAACCCTCTATGGACACCTTGGCAATAGAATCTCCATTGGCTTGTAATTTGTTTTTTGTTTACTCACCAGATTCATATTATTATCTGATATTCTAATATATATATATATATATATATATATACATACAGTATATATATATATATATATATATAGCTTATGTTTGTAAAATGGCACATATTGTTTTAATATCTCTCGTAGTATCAGTCAGTCAAACATTATAATATGTTATGATAATTAAAATTCAATTTTAGCATTATATGATGATAGAACTATAGTAATTAGAATAACTATGTATGAATGCATATTTGTCATGTTGTCTGAACTTAGGACTGGTGGTGGTGCTTAAGATATTGTTTGTCAATTAGTGTTTCTATAAAAAGGGAAAGAAACTACAAATAATACTGATAAGATAACAAAACTACCATGAATTCTACTGCTAACCATATAAAACGCATTGCGCATTAGTTCCGCCCACTACTGGAGAACCCGGAAGTTCTCAAAAGCTGAAGAATTACAAAAGGAACTCCGTTATTTTGACTGGAAAATACAAAAAAGGGTGTCGTTTACATGTAGCGCGTCAATCCTGCATGTTATGAAAGACCCGCGGACACGAAAACAACCCGCGGCAAACTGTGGACTTGGCAACATAGCAGCGTGCCAACTTGATGCTTCCTCCAAAGACTGCTAAGATGTGTTCGACTTGAAGCAGCACTGCTAGACAGATCGGTGTGTGTGTCATTAAAGTACTGCGAGAGCTTAAAGAGAGCTGTTGTCTCCTTATGCTTTCTCTCGCCATACTTGGATGTCATACGATCATCATACATTACTCTCGCTTGTCACATGAGTATAATCGCAGCCTCTGCTGTTGAAAAATCTTGTTTTTTCAGCCCTAGTGCAGTTGCATTCATTTGTTTTGATTTCTCCACCAGATTCTCTCACATAGACAGGCTGATTGAGCTTCAACTGGCGCGACCTTGTTGTTACTGATTATCCATTATCAATCGCCGCTTACACCGAATGTAATAAAATCAGAACCATTCTCGACGAAATTTCGATGCAGTTAGATGTTTTAGTCAGATTAGTTGTCTGGTGGGTCAAGTAAAATTCTCTTCTTTCATTTTCCCCTTCAGAAAATCTGTTTGTCCCGGATAAGCATTAATGTCTAGCTCTGTTACTGTATATAAAATTAAACCCGCCAGGGTGGCTAGTGGGAGTGACCATGTTACCCGCCACGGCTGAAATCCACCCGCATTTTGGCGGGTGTAATGTAAAGCCCTGGTTCTCCCTTTAGAAACATGAAGTATGTGCCTATTTTAACCCTCTGGGGTCCGAGAGTGTTTTGGGACCCTAGAGAAGTTCTGACATGCCCTGATATTTGTGTGTTTTTTCAGTTGCTTATAATCATTTTATTGGCTAAAGTTTAATAACACTGTAATGGCGCTTTTCCACTGCGCGGTACGGCATGGCACGGCTCGCCACGACTCGTTACGGCACGGCTCGGCTCAGTTCGGGTCGGTTTGCGTTTCCACTGCAGTTTAGTACCGCTTTAGTGTGGGCAGGATTGTTCACGTGTCATTATAGTTGCGCCGCCTCTACTGCCGTGACATTATCGTAAACGCGCCACAAACAAACTCACAACAAAGGAGCATATGGATGTTTTTAACAGCAATGGAGAGGTCTATGAGAATGCTTGGGATTTACCCCCAGCAGCAGAGACTGTGATGCAGTGACACGGGCTGTAGAGGAGGAGGGCAGGTGTGCTGCGTTACTTGATTAGTTAACTATTCGTGCAGTGTGTTCTGTGATTTATCAATAAACTTTTGAATATTTCAAAATGTACAATGTATCCCTTGTTTTTTTTTATTTATGTGATGGTTTTTATAATCATGGCATTAATTATTTGTTTTTCTCAAGAGGTTCATTACGTGCTCATACAATAATACATTTTTCATATAGTCTGGAGGTACACTTATTCGATCAGATTGTTTTTAATTGAAGAAAAACACAGATACAAAGGTAAAAATATAAACAGAAAACATACTCTAAAAATATACCAAGTTCAAAAGTATATACATAAGGCTTTTTCCTTCGGCGTCGCGCCATCAAGCTCTCGCTGGATCCGCTCCTCGGCTATCAACGAGAGGAACGTCTGAACTTCCTCAACAGACAACGAAACAGCTATTTTTTGGTTGATACAAAAAGGTGCATTTGTTCAAACAAAAGTTGCGTCCGATCTTTCGCTGGCTGTGCTGATTTAAATCTAGCGGGTCTATGGGTCTCATGTCGCAAGTTCAGTGATGCAGTAATGATGATTCTCTCCGGCCAATCAGTGATCAGCAGTTTACACGTCACATTTTGGTAACGGTACGGATCGCTTGGAACCTCGGCTGAGGTGGCACTAAAAAAGTACCAGGTACCAGGTACAGTACCCAGTGGAAAACCCCCCAAAAGTGATTGTGTTTTTGAGAAAACAACATTTATGCGTGGTTGGTGAAAAACTAAAATTTTAAAGTCACTGAAATAAGGCCATAAAACACATACATACATAAACAAGACTTTTGAGAACTGGATCTTGTATCTAGAGTTTTCCTTCAAAGATTAAATTATTTTATTTTATACACAAATAAATGTAGACCCTTTACAGATTAAAGTGATGTATCATCTTTATGTCCTTTCACTTTTCTGTTTCTTTAACGAGTTACTGACAAATGTACTGTTTTTACTTTTGTTTCAGAGTTGATTGGAGACAATGAGGAGAAGGATGAATTCTGAGGAGAAAAATCATGTCAAAAGTGGAGAAAAACCCAAACAGAAAGATTTAAAGAAAAAAAGGGCCATGAAATATTTCACCTGCACTCAGTGTGGAAAGAGTTTCACAAACAAATGTCTTCTTGAGCGACACATGAGCGTTCATACTGGAGAGAAACCGTTCAATTGTGATCAGTGCGGGAAAAGTTTCTCACGATCCTCAACCCTTAAGGATCACATTAAATTCCATAATGGAGAGAAACCGTTCACTTGTGATCAATGCGGGACGAGTTTTGCATTAAAAGGACACCTTACAGTGCACATGAGAGTTCATACTGGAGAGAAACCGTTCACTTGTGATCAGTGCGGTAAGACTTTCTCAAAATCAGCAAACCTTAAGGTACACATGAACATCCACACTAGAGAGAAACTGTACACATGTGATCAATGTGACAAAACATTTTTGTGTGCTTCAAACCTGAAGAATCACTTGAGAGTTCATACAAAGGAGAAACCACATTCATGTCATTTGTGTGGAAAGAGTTTTTCACATCTACACAATTTGAAAGAACATCAGAAAATACACACTGGTGTGAGAGAGTACATGTGCTTTGAGTGTGAGAAGACTTTTACTTCAGCGAGCCGTTTAAAACGGCATGAGAGGATTCACACTGGAGAGAAACCGTGCAAGTGTTCACACTGTGACAAGAGATTTAGAGATCCAGGAGCTCTGAAAACACATGAGATGATCCACACTGGTGAGAAACCGTACACATGTGATCAGTGCGGGAAGAGTTTCACACAATCATCAACCCTTAAGTATCACATGAACATCCACACTGGAGAGAAACCATACAAGTGTTCACACTGTGACAAGAGATTCAGTCAGTCATCACATATGAAAACACACGAGAGGATTCACACTGGAGAGAAACCTTACAAGTGTTCACACTGTGACAAGAGATTCAGTGTGTCATCAAATCTGAAAACACATGAGATGATTCACACTGGAGAGAAACCGTATCACTGCACTGCATGTGGGAAGTGTTTCAATAATTCATCTGCTCTAAACAAACATACAAAAATATATCACAGTAAGTAGATCATCTTCAGATCCAGCACTTTCAGGTCTGATGCTGTGTCCTCAACAAATGTGACGCAATAAAATAGAATCTGGATAAATCTGTTGTTATCAAGCGACATGACAAAGAAACATTATCTAAAGTTTTCACAGTGAATAAAGTTCATCTTCAAAACTAATTTTCTTCAGATTCAACTGAGATTCAGATCAACTCAAAGACGGAGTTCCTCCACAAAGAACAATGTCAAACACTTTTATTCTTGTGTATAATTTTGCTTCATGATATAAATTATATAAATGTGCTTATAAATGTGCTTTCTTATGGGTTTCATATCATGTTCAATATGTTTAATAAGCAGATGAGTAAATAAATCCCCTTTACCTAAACCTGTAGCTCTCAGTTAAACACATACTGAAGTGAGCTACAACATTTTGGTGAATTACAATTTTTTTTTTTGCTAAAGAGAAGTAATTGAGTTAAAGTATTCAAGTATTGTGGTTGTGTACTTTGTACATATGAAACCTACCTGTATTAAGTCAATCTGGACACTAATGTACTACAAATATTTTGTTGAATTATATATTTATTTAAAGTCTCACCTGTAGTAAGTAATTCTTGTCTCTAGGAACTTACTACAAACCTGTGCGTTTTAAAATTATTGTTAAATTCATTCTGTGAAAACTTTTGAACAGAATGAAGATGTGTACATTTTATTCTTATTTTGCCTATACATCTTTTTTTTCCATTTAGTACTGCCCTTCAGAGGGTACAAAAGATTGTTTCACAGAATTCAAAATAAGATAAATTTACCCTGATCTTGAAATTCAAAAAGTTATCACCCCTCCGGCTCACGCTCTTTTCATCAGCGTTTGATCATCCTGCAATAGCTGCATACGAGTCCCTCAGTTGTCCTCCGTGTGAAAAGATGGATCTCAAAATCCAGGGGCATCATGCACTCATTATTTTTGAGGAGGCATGGGTGGGGGGTTTGGTCATCATGTGACACACAGCAGCCACAACAGCACTTATGTTTTATTAATACTTTCCTTTTTTATTCGAACATTCCCAAGCCTGTTGATCTATGGTGGGCGATGGTCAAACTAATGTAATAATCTATAAAAAAATACTGTCTGTTTATGGGTGTCATTACATAACATATTTTTTATACGACTGACTTTGTTTTATGTTAATTAAACATTGAAAGTTAATGTGAATAAAACCACTGCAAGTTAGGCTTAGGGATGCAGCGATTAACCGGTTTAACTATTAACCGCGCTTTAAAACGTCATGGTTAATTAATCGTAAAAGCTCCGCTAAACCGAGTGTTTCTTTTGCACAGAATGAAACGGTTGCAGCTTGCACAAAACAAAACAAAGAGTTACACGAGCGGTGCACCAGCTTAAAATGCCGGTTTTATCAGAGACAAGGAGGTGACTACACACACGAGATTAACTATGACAGAGGAACCAAACAGCGATCCTTTATTCGCACCAGAGAATGCCTGAAGTCGATAGTGTGGGACCACTTTGGATACACCAAGAGTGACCAGGGCGTCATTTAAATATTGCCGTAAAAGTTGCTGTTAAATAGTATACATAAGGTATATTGCACGGCTAGCCAAACTGTTCTCATTGTGAAATAAACTATTTTAATGCACGACGTGAAGGCAAAGACCACCTGATGCAAAGTTCGTTATCTCTAGCATTCTGCCCGCTTCAGACAGAGATGAAATATTGCGGAGAGAGAGAGAGAGAAAGAGACAGACAGACACACAGAAAAAGAGAGAGAGAGAGAGAGGTGACCGTTGCATGTGTGAATTAGCCTACCTTCATCTGCGTGTCACTTCAAACAATGAAGATTTGTTTAATTATTTAAACAGAAAGTTTACCCCATCTTTGCTGATTAATATAATGTAGCGATCCAGTATCTAAGCTATTTTATTAATGAAAGTCTGAGCAGCATTGACAACAAGTTTCTGTCCTCCTAAATGTTTGTGTGGGCAGCTCAATCTCATCTCACAAACCAAAATAATAGACATGATTTTCTCAGGCCATATGTAAAATCAGATGAATAAAGATTATTAAAATGAAAAAGTATGGATGACAGTTGATTACAATAATAGTTCAGTTTATTTATGATCTATTTCCATTCATTTTCAAAAGGGAAATAATGACATGGATGTTTACAGAGCAGAGGTCACCTTTTTAATTCCGATGGCAGAGATGGACTTTTTTTTAGCATTATTATTTTGAGCTGTATTATTGGTTACTGTGTTATTTCTGTTTCAAAAGGCAGCAATAAATAACACTTTAATATCTAAAGATTGTTTATGTCATTTTATGTTGTGAAATGAATAAATGCATAATAATCATAATAATCATGAAACGTGATTATTCCTCAGACTATAATCGCACCAACAAAATCTATAATCATTGCATCCCTAATTAGGCTACTAATCATAACAATTTCATTGTACAACAAAGAACGTTTATCAAAGAAAATGTTCACTGACAGTCTAGAGTTCAAGCACTCTCAAAAACTCCCATTAAATCACTGAAGCTGTTTACACTATGAAATTAATATCTTACAGATTCGTATACACATTTGTAGCTTCTTTGTTGTTTCTGACGAGAGAATTCGCCAAAAAATAAATCAGAACTGGATCGTTTTTGCTCCAAACACACAATCGGCTTTTTGGAACGGCACACAAACTAGCTTACAATAATTTCCCAAAATGTAATTAGTGTGGTAGTATTACTAAGTCTGTAAACGGCTGTTAACACAGGACAGAGACGAAGAACACGGACACATAAAGAGAGAAAATACTGTAGCAGGCAGCGCAAGATGGACGGTTCACAATGCTCGAAAAATAGGAAGAGAATATAAATAATGAATTGGGGGCAGAGGGGTCAGTATGAAGGAGTATCTTAAGAGAACTCTCTTCAGAAAACTTTAAATGGCATTTTCTTTCTCTCTTACCTCTGGGTTCATAAGCCCAGCGCAGAACAGCTTTAATTGCAGTGGTCACCAGAGGAGCACTAAATTGAGTGGACAGTCGTGGCCTAGTGGATAGAGCAGTGGACTTGTAACCTGAGGTTGTGGGTTCGAATCTTGGCTCCGGCAGGAATTGTCCACGACTGAGGTGAGACCCTTGAGCAAGGCACCAAACCCCCAACTGCTCACCGGGCGCCGCAATGTCGGCTGCCCACTGCTCCAGGTGTGTGTGCACTTGGATGGGTTAAATGCAGAGAACACATTTCACTGTTGGTTATACTCTGTATAATTGTGTATGTGACAAATAAAGCTCATCTAAGCTTAATCTTTTACACTGTGACAAGAGATTCAGTGTGTCAGCAAATCTGAAAACACATGAGATGATTCACACTGGAGAGAAACCGTATCACTGCACTGCATGTGGGAAGTGTTTCAATAATTCATCTTCTTTACACAAAGATACACAAAACACTCACAGTAAGTAGATTATCTTCAGATTCAGCTCTTTCAGGTCTGATGCTGTGTCCTCAACAAATGTGACACAATAATGCATCAAGCAGTGAAATATAATCTGGATAAATCTGTCATTACAAGTGACATGACAAAGAAACATTATCTAAAGTTTTCACAGTGAATAAAGTTCATCTTCAAAACCTGCAGATTCAACTGAGATTCAGATCAACTCAAAGATGGAGTTCCTCCCCAAAGAACAATGTCCAAAAGTTTTATTCTTGTATATAATTTTTCATCATGATAAAAAATATATCCTTTTGCTATTATGGGTTACCTATGTTCAATATGTCTAATAAGCAGGATTGTAAGAATATTAACACCAATAAAAGTAAAACCGTAATGTTTTAATGAAAATTAAAATCTGTAAAAACTTACAGATATCCATCCATACTTGTAGTCAGTTGGAGAGAGAGAGATCCAGCTAATTAGTTTTCATTTTTACTTAGCTAATATTAGTATTTGATTATTAAATGTAATTATTGATTAAATGCTTTTTATTTATACATTATCTGTACTTTTTTATATTTTTTCAATAACATTTATTGTCTGCTGATTATATTTGAATCAGAAAAAAGTTATTTTTATAATTTTTGTTGTAATATCTAAAAGCTATTAAGCATTACAATTGCTTTTTGGGCTTTTACATTTCTCAATAAAGCTTTTATTTGCCTAATAAACAATATTTTACTCCACACATGAAGCTTTTATTTGCCTTATAAACAATATTTTACTCCACACATGAGTGATATTGAATGAGTTTGTCTACATTAGCAACCCTTCTTCTTCTAGCGGTGGGCAGATTTATCCTAATATTGATAGTATCGATACAAATGTGGATATTGGTATCGGATTAATACGAGCCTGATGAGATTGTAATTTTAGGTCCATTTTTTCAAATAAAGATTCTGAACTAAACAAAATAATGTGAAAAAATATTATTTCTGCAGTCTATTTAAAATAATTAATTTGAATGAATTATTAAACATTTTAATTTATATTTATGTAAAATATAATATATTTAATACACCAATCTTTGATATAAAATTATGAAAAAGTGGTTTGAATGAACGATTCAATAACTCTCAACTTACTAGTTTCATTACTGGATGAATCAGCATTTTTTAACAAATTTCTTGAATGAATGATTCAATAAAAAATACAATGGCTGCGTCCGAAACGCATACTCAATAAGTAGGTGCTTAATTTCAATATATACACTTAGGAGGCATAGAAACAAGCGCAGATCCGTGCACACAAATCAACTTATGACAGAGTTCACGTGTGATTCATGAAACATTCGTATGCCGCCTATCTCAGTGTATGAATGAATGCACGATGATAAATGTGGCGGCAGAAAACAATCATCATTTCAATATCACGCCATCTAAACATACCCTGGTTTATAAGCCCCGCCCCTAGTCTCAGCCTCAGGTGTTACGCCCACGAAACGTCTGATGCATATGGCACAATTAGCTGGAAACACTTCAGGAGTTTTGACGTCGTCGTAGGATTGGTTGAATTATACAGGATTTCCGGGAAACCAAGATGTCGTGGCGCCAAAGCCCCTCACGAAAGAAGAAAGCCGTTGTGTTTACAACTGTGACGAAGAGCGCTTATCAGGATCAGCCAAACACTGGATTTTCAAAAGTATGTAAGTATGTAATCTTTAAAATACGTCCGAGAATTTAACACTGTTAATTGTGGTGACATTTCCACTTCCTGAAACGTGACGTTGAATGAAACAAATGGTGATTGGTTGTTTGATATGTCAGTCAAACGGCTTCATGGGTGGACCTTAACCAATGAAAGCTGCCATGGATTCCAGACCTTCAGCCTAGAGCCCTGCATTTGGACCAGACTCGGGCCGGGCCTTGGGCCTGTTTTATGCTTCTCCTTATTTTTATATTTTTGACATCCATCAATTAGTGAAAAAATTGCTCTGGTGGAAACAACACGAGTCCGTGCTGCCACGACTGAGAGTGCCTCGGCGGTTTTTAGAGTCAGCACAGCCAGGGGCACAAATATGGGATATGCAGTATATGCAGTGCATAGGGGCGCCACATAGAGGGGGGCGCCATTGGGCCAAAACAAGTCTTTGAAAATTGTCTTTAATAAAGCTTTTAAAATATTTGAAAAATTACATTTGTTAAGGGACAATTTTTGTTACGAGTTTAAACGAGTAAAAAATATATATTAACTTTATCAACAAAATTTTCATTGTTTGTTAAAATGTTAACAAAGGTTCTCACCACAAAGCACAACTTGGCTATACGGCGCTTGCCTCATCCTCTTAGTTCCCCCCACAATTTCTTTTTTTTCTTATTGTAATTCTTTGTCTTTGAAAATATACTTTATATACTCTACTACTAGTGTTACTTAACTTGTGTTAACTTCTTACACTTTGTTGCATTTTGAAAAGTGTTTAGATGAAGAAAAACATTTATGCTTCAGTTATAGATGGAAATATTTTTGTTGCACCATCACATAGCTATATTTTACATGCTTGTAATAAAGTTGGATTGACTCCAAAGGCCATATAACTTGCCTGTGAATTTCTTTATTCTTTATTTGTAGCATGTTTATGTGTGTGGTTTGGGGGGATTTTAATGAGTTTCAGTTTGATAAAGGATCTTTCAGCAGAGGTAACGGTTAGTGGCATGTTAAAAACACTCTTAAGGCTACTGTTGTCACATTACACTTGTCTAGATTTTCCTCCAGAATAAAGCTTAGCTTGTCAATGGCTTTTTTTGTGCCCTTTGAGAATTTTACTTGCAGGGTACATTTATTCATTTTAGCAGACACTTTTATCCAAAGCGACTTACAATTGAGGAATACAATAAGCGATACAATATAAAGAGGCAAACAGTCACAGGAAGTGCTTGTCATACAACATTTCAAATCCTACTGTTTGAGTTGCTCTAGGGACAGCAGTAGTTGACCTTCTCTGTGTAGCCCGGTCCTATCGTTTGCCTTATAGGAAGGATCAGGAGGCCTACACAGGGCGCTGGAAGGGGCAGCTCCTGTGGCACTTTTGTGGGGATCCCAATTTCGTCGGGCATCCGACATGACTCGGAGTGACCGACTGAAAGGGAACGTCTCGGTTATGTATGTAACCCACGTTCCCTGAAGGAGGGAACGGAGATGTCACGTCCCATCGCCACAGTTGCTGTACCACCGCTGGGCGGCCGGGTCACCGGCTCGGCTCCTCAGCGAAAGCATGATTAATGCGGTGCACCTGCTGCCTCTTATACTCACGCTGTGATCAGTGGCAGCTGGATGCAATGATCGCATGCTAATGTCCATTGGCTTGTTTAGTTACACTCGAAGTGGATAGGTCTCGCTAGCGAGATCCCAATTTCGTCGGTCATCCATAATCCATACATACGTAACCGAGACATTACTGATTTTCCATTATCAATCGCCGCTTACACCGAATGTAATAAAATCAGAACTAGTCTCGCTGAAATTTCAGTGCAGTTAGATGTTTTAATCAGATTAGTTATCCGGTCAGTTTCTTTTTAAATTATCTTCTTTCATTTGCCCCTTAAGAAAATCAGCTTGTCCCGGATAAGCATTAATGTCTAGCTCTGTTACTGTATATCAAATTAAATATAAAGTCTTTAGATTAATTGTTTAAATTTATGGCCATGAAAACTTCTAAAAGTCTAAAAGCAAAAAGCTAATGCATTATAAAAATCTAAACAATTAAGATATATTTAAATATTAAATATTATATAATAATTATTTGATACTTTTGACTCATCCCTTTTCTTAAAAAAATGTTTAAAGGCTGAAATGTGAAGTGCAGATCTTAAAAAGGTCTTTAAAGGTCTTGAATTGATTTTGAGAATCCTGCAGAAAGCAGGTTATTTTATGGTAATGTTACCATTTGCAATATTTATTTATTTATTTTCGAATAAGCCCTTTTTAAATGTCCTCTTAGGTTGTTTTGAGAATGTTCTGTAGGCTACTAATAAAAAAGGACCTCTGTACATTTGTTTGTTGTAAATTTACAGACAAGGCAATTAAGATGTTTACATTGACCTGTTGAGTAATATTTCTGTCAACACACAACAGAATTTCCCTTCTGAACTAGCATAAATGCACAAGTTTTAAACAAATTACATTCATCAAATCAAAATCAAATTACTTTTATTGTCACATCACCACAGCACAAGTGCCTTGGTGAGTGAAATTCTTGAGAGCGTGCTCCAGACAGTGCAAAAAAACAAAAAACAGTTTACATATAGACAGTACCTATACTTACAGACTGTACAGAAGACAATGTGCAAAATACACATACATATACTCAGTACACACAGTGTACTATAAAGACATACTTAGTTACCAATACACATTGTACACATTCTACATTATGTACACATCTATACATAGTAATATGTGAAGGTGCAACAAATTATACATTATACAGTATATTTGTGCAACAATACAGATTAGTTGTGCAACAGATAGTTGTGCAAAGGTGCAACAGGTTATACATATGCAATGTCGTGGATGTGATAGCAGATGTGTTAGTGCAGTGTGTGCATGTAGTCCGGTAGAACTGTGTTAAAGTGCAGTGCATGGCATGTTGTGTGAGTTGGAGTGTGCTGTAGGGTGTATTAATTTTTACTGTTCATTAGCCTGATAGCCTGAGGGAAAAAGCTGTCCCTCAGTCGGCTAGTGCAGGATCGGATGCTGCGGAGACGTCTTCCTGAGGGCAGCAGAGAGAGCAGTCTGTGGGACGGGTGGCTGGAGTCTTTGATAATCCTCCGGGCTTTCCTTGTACATCGCCTGGTGTAGATGTCCTGGAGGGAGGGAAGCTCACCTCCAACAATGTGGCGGGCAGTTCGCACGACCCTTTGCAGAGCTTTGCGGTTGCCAGCGGTGCTGTTTCCAAACCAGGCGGTGATGCAGCCGGTCACGATGCTCTCCACAGTCATTATACGTTCATTTCTTTCAAATTTGCCCATCCCTGGCCTAGGCTATCTTTGTGGAGAGCAACAATTCTAATTCTCAAATCCTCAGAAAGTCCTTTGCCATGAGGTGCCATGTGGAACATCCAGAGGTCAGTATGAGAGAAGAGGTTGTTTGCACATGATGTCATTGCTGTGGCACGAAATGCAGCTGGAGGGCAGGAAGTGATTTTTCTCCATAGGAATCAGTAGCAGAATCTCAAGATGCCTGTGTTTTGCATTTGTTTGTGAATGCTTAAATCGGTCAAATAGAGAAAATACAAAGACCTTTTATCGTCTATGAACATGTGTTGATCATAAGGGGAGAAAAGTCAAGAAATTGACTGAAAAACGCAGGAAAAAGTGGCTTGTAAACCTGCGTCTGCGGTCGGGAGGGCGGAGATGGATAATGCTCATGTGTGCAAATGGTAAAGGGGTGCAGAGCCAGAGGTGGTTTTGAAGGCAAACATTAATGCCTTGAATTTTAGCAGCTATTGTAGCCATTGCAAATCGATGAACAGAGGTGTTACGTGTTGCCAAGGACCACCCACCAGAATCACCGAATCCTGTGGGAAACACTGTGGGTTGATATTGAATATCTAATATTAATTTTTTTCTAATTAAAGATTAAATTCTCTGGTAAATATATATTTTTGGTGTATAAAAATAAGATTTTGCAGCAAAATGTTGTGATTAATTTGATAATTATGTTTGGGAAATACCACATGCATTAAAAAAATGGTCTAATAATAAACCTAACATTACATCATTTAAAACTGAACTCAAGCATTACATTGAGGCCTTAAAATATCTAAGAAATTAAAAGCAAAAAGGGTATAATGTTTGAATCATTTTCTAATGGAAATTTATTGTAAGTTATCCCCTGAAGTTTTTTGTATTTTTTTCCGGTTTGTTTCTTTGACGCTATTATGCATGTAAATGATTGAAAACACTGTGATTCTCTCTCTATATATGTATGTAGGTATGATGACATAGCAACCACTCGCGGCGAACATTTTGTCTCAACAATGTGTTCCAAACTGCGTGGTACTGTTATGTGTGTGTCATTCAATATCTACTCCTGGCCGCCTGGTGGGAGTATGTTTTTCCTGAATAAGACTGTAACTACATAGAGTGCAACCCCCTGCAGCGTTGGACACTTCGGGATTTCAGCCCTAAGATGTTTTCAGGTCACCGCGACTTTCGCAAGATTTGCGTGGCTTTCAACCGCTCGGCGGGCTTCATTTAAGCTTTGGACACTACTGAAAGGAAGGTGGACATAAATATATAGCTTTTATCTTGGTACTGACGAAATTCCTTCGAAATCCATAGAGGAGAATGTATTTTACTAAATCGCGGAAATTGGGTAGTCACATTTGTGGCGGGTAGATTAGAGAACGCACTGCAGGCATCGTTCTAAAAAAAAAACATTGTCTGTATTTAACTCATTCTCACTGTGTTTTTCTTGAAATTATTACTGATGCTATGTAGTTTAATATATCATGATTTATCTGACATACTTGTCAAAATGGTAACATAGTTTACATCACTTCGAGTTAGATTACAGAGGACTAACTAGGTCTAAATTAATAGGCTAAAAACACTTGATATGACAGGAGGCCTGGGCAATTGCAATGTGGATATGACAAAGCAAATCTGTGCAAATAATTTAAAAGTGGCATTGGATCTATGAATGTGATCAAAAAGTTATGCTTGCTTGTTGTCTGTTAATTTTGTTTACTCTTTTATCCAAAGTATCCTGCAACACATAAGCCATGTTGATTAGAACAATTGATGTCCAATTTCCTTGAATCATAGACTTACAAATATGTAAGATGATTCTCCATGTTTATTAGGCTTCTGGTGCTGCTTATGTTCCAGTGTTCCAGTGTTAATCAATGTATGTACTAGAGATCGACCGATATGGGTTTTTCTATAACCGATACAGATGTTTAGAGGTCAGGGTCAGCTGATGGCCAATATATGCTGCCGATTTTTAGAGCCGATATCTTTACGTTTTCCCCTTCATTTGCATGCTAAAATACCACACTAATAATAAATGGATACACAACATTTCTAAACTTAACATCATAATTAATTGAACACTGATTTCAACCATCTCTCAAAATCTTAATTTTGTGCCCTGCACGGTATTAAAATAAATAATTTATCCAAAGTTAACCAAACAAATCAATAAACTGACCAAGAATTAAATATATATATAAAAAAAAACATTTGAATCATTTACATAAGACAGAACTTATAACATTGGGGCTAATATGTTCGCAAGCAATCTGCTGATAGTTTTCGACTACAGTCCTTAAAGTTAACTGCAAGTAAGCGAACCTTCAACCAGCTGTGGCATTATGCCAGTTCCCGACCATTCGATGCTATTCGTTTTTTATTTCACTAAGTGAAGCAACGCTTCATAGTTTAATATATAGTAAATATGTGGCCATAGGACTTTGAAATATCAGCATTTAAGCATTTAAGCCTTACCTTTATCTCCCAGGACTGTTGTTGAATCTTCCAAAAGTTTTGGCTTGGGCTCCTTCACATATAGCAGCACGTTACACTGCACCAATAACACGGGGCTACCCGCGGACGTGCCTGACTTTAAATCGGCGCTACTAAACACAGATATCGGCCGATGCCGATATATAAAAAAATTCCAAATATCGGCCCGATATATCGGTCGACCTCTAGTATGTACAGTTAAGGGGCTTGTTAGCCTAATATTTGATGTTATGTCTTTACAGCTAATTATGAAAAGGAGAAAGGGCCCCAACACACAGCCAGGTCTAGCCAGACAGCACCTCCTGGACAAGTACTGTGATGTACCATCTCATCATTGTATACAAATTGGACATATTCTCTATCTTTACATCACAGCTGGAGAATCCAGCAGAACTGCAACTGCAAGAGAAGTTATTAGATACATACCAGAAATGACTGAAGATCAGGCTAAAACTAAAGTGAAGCTGCTTGTTGAAAAAACTTTAACAAAGTACAGAAAGCTAACTAATGAGCGAGAATTTAGTCAGTTTGAAGAAGTATGTAGCCGAAAATTTTGTGGAATCTCCACTACCACCACAGTTCCCCGCGCAAAATCTCCTTCTGCCGAACAAGTTCAGAAACGTAGTCCTTTGAAGACAAGACAGGTTGCTAGGACCAATTGTCCTTGTTGTACCAGATATAAGGAGTCTCTAAAAAACATGAGGCAAAAACATCTGCAGATGCAGAGAAGCAAGTACCTGGCAATTAAGACACTCAGAGCACAGCAGAAAAATAAGGGAACAATAAGGATACTTAATCAGAAACTGAAAAGAAAAGAAAAGCAAATATCCGACTTGAAAAATCTGTTGAAATCACATGAGGCTGAAACCATCGTTAAATTAAAAAAGCAATACAAAGTAAAAGCAAGAAGTCATATGCGCCTGAAGAAATCCCTTACACACATGAGGCGAGAGGACAAATCAAAAGATGTTGATGATGTGGAACAAAGATGCTGCGAATTAGAAGAAAGAATTACTTCAATGGACAGTGAGATTCATGATCTTCAGGTCGAAAACCTTCTTTTGGGAGAAAAAATCCAGGATTTGGAAAGTGAAAAAAAGCTTACAAAAACAGATGCGAAGTCATACTCAAATGAAATGCGATTGATGGTGTTTGATGCGATATCCAATCAGGTTCCCACTGCCAACATCCACAATTTGATTAAAAAGTTTGGGTTGCGCTTCAAAATTTGTTTAAGTGATGTGCCAAAAAGGGCTACTGTGGAAGCCATGACCAGAGAACTGGGGGCAATAAGTGACCTCCAGACTGCTGAAGCACTTTTAGTGAACTCACACTGTACCCTGGGTTTTGATGCAACCACACAGGAGGGAATCCACTTAAACAGCATACATTTCACCACCAAAGAGAACTGTTATGTTGTTGCTGTAGATGAACTTCCAGGAGGCCCTGCTGAGGATTACCAGATCCATATTTGTGACTCCATCAGTAACCTTGCAAATGTCTACTGTCATTTTTTTGAGGCAGACTACGAAATCATTCTTCAAAAAATGATAGGGAATATATCAAACACGCTCACTGACCGCTGTGCTGCCAATCATGCGGCCATTCGTTTAGTCTGTGTGTCTTGGAACAAGGCCTTGAATGAGCTGAATTGCAACCTTCATCCTCTGGAAACAATCGCTTCAAAGACAAGGAGTGCTCTGAAGGAGATCGAGAAATCCATGGGGATTACTGGGAAAATCAAGGGGAAAGAGTGCATTGGGGCCAACATTGTGGTTCAGATGAATAAGATGAGGTACATGGATGGAAAGGGTGACCCTCGTGGCTTTACGATCTTTCTGAATGACAAAAATCTCCCTCTCGGCCTAATACCACGCTACAGAGGTAATCGACTGCACATTCTTTTCCATATATGTGGGATATTCTCAAGTCATCATGCTGCACTAAAGTCATAACTCTGTGGAGGAACATCCTGTGGAAGTCTGCGTGCTAGCATACTGGAAGACTTCAACTCTACAGCTGGACAGGTGGAAATGCAAGTTCTGGGTTTGCTTGGGAAGTTACTGACTGGACCCTGGATGACAAAATTCTACATTGGTGCAGATGACCAAACTGATTACATTAAGGGTATTGAAATTATCAAAGAGACCGTGCAGAAACTGAAAGATCAACTTCACTCACCTGCTGAATTCCTCACTCGCACAACAGACCTCTTTGGAAATCAGCTGAATGCTTCAGACAAAATCCTTGAGAAATTGCAACAACCACCAAAAGACACAATCATGTTCACTCAAATTATGGAAAGCTGTCTGAGAGCGGTCATTTTAGTCCTTGAAAGGCAGTATCAACAATACTTTGCTGATACATGGACAGTGACGGAGAAACTAAAACAAGAGACAACCTCAGCGAGATCACACAACATGGATGCTGAAGAGCTGATGGGGATGTTTAGTGCGTTGAAGAAGAAAGCTCCAAATGCCACCATCTGCTACTTGTCCTGTAAAATGCGAGCACGGAAAAACAACACTGTGGACTACTTGGACAGTTTAGACAAGGACAAACAAGAGCTGGTCATCAGGAAGGCAGTGAGGCTGGGTGTAATACAAAGAAGAAAGAGAAGGAAGAAACAAGGAGAGCTGCAGGAGGAATTGCACAAACGTCAAGCCACAAAAGAAAGAAAGAGAAGCAAACAAGAACGGAAAGTGTTAGAGAAAAAGATCGAAGAATTAGGTGCAGACAAGATCAAGGAAGCATTTCCAGGAGTGGGGGCATTTGTATGTCATGCGTGGGATTTGGGTGGCAACAGGGTCTTCTTGAAACTTTCCATGCTAAAAAAAAGAAATACACTGTTGGCTATTGGGCCATAATAGGGGAGGGGTATGAATTTGATGCCCATGACACTGATGTGTCCATCTATGCGATGGCAGCAGACGTCATCTTAGATGACTTGGTTGTGCAATAGCCTGTCAATAACCAGTTATCAACTCAGTCAGCACAAATACACAGATTGCATCAGCCGCGATTTCTTTAAGACTGCAAGGGAAGCTCAGCTTCCCCTATAATTGTCAAAAAATGAATGGTCAAATATATGTACTATTATGTTAACATTTTATTGACTAAAAATGCGTTAAACACGTTCATCTCGAACGAAAACAATTTCGTTCAGAATCAGCTACTTAGGTCGGCTGACTCGATTTCCTTCTCATTCATTCCCGTAGCGTACAGTGCATTACTCTGTTGAAGCCCAGCGTCCATTGACTTCAATGGGGCTGCTTAAACAGTTTTTTTCAGTGCTTAGAAACAAGACGGTCATTGGATAATGCTGCGATTATGTCCCGCCCACGGACGCTCAGCGTCTCTGGGATGAATGGAGGAGTGGGCTGGCCCGGACTCCGAGCGTCTGCGTGATGATTGGAGGGTCTGTCATCTCTTTTTAATCCACTTTTATGTCCTAAAACGCTCGTTTTTTGGGGTCGACAGCTTATAAAAACGTATTTATTGTTTTTTTTTAGCTTGTTTGCTATACACATTGTCACATATCAGCTTTTAGACATTTCTTTTTTTTTTTTTTTTATAAATAAATGACAAGGAGGCGGCAGCTTCTCGCAATGCAAAGAGACGGTTGGTGTGGGCGTGGGCGTGGTCTTCAGATTATGACGCGTATCACTCTGTGTCTCCATTTCCAACTCAGTCCCATCGCGGATTTTGCATGTGTAGTCGAAAGACAAACTGCTGCAACCTTCATCGTATATTTCACACAATTTCACACCACATTCATTGTTTCAGTTTAACATAATTCCCACATTTCCTCCCGTTGAGTTAAATATATATATATATATATTAGATCGTTTGTTCATTAATTCATATAGTCTGAACTAGAACTGAACTGTAGAAAGGAGCTTCTCCTGTTTAAAGCGGCTCAAGTCCTACACCCGTAACACAATGGGCCAAGGCCGTTTAAGCAGCCTAGCTGTGCTGGCCATTGAGAGGACACTGGTCAAGTCACTGGAAAAGACGCCTAGTTGGTACGACAGGGTTACAGAGCATTTTCTTGAAAAGGAACATAGGGCAGAATTTACATATAAATAAATGGACAATTTTTATGATTTAGGCCGAAAATGAGCTTCCCCTCTTTAAAAGATCAGCAGCCGCCACTGGATTGCATGTATATTTGTCGTACCGATCATTCATTGTTAGTATGAAAAAAAAAAGTTAAAATCATTTAAATGGATGACTATAAATATGAATGTATGTTAGTTGTACTTTTGTAAAATGACAATGCATATTTGTTGTGTAGTTGTATGAAAATGAATTAACAATTAATATTGATGTGTATTGTTGTTTTCTCTTGTATTCTGAATATAAATGTTTATGATTATGAATGAACGCTTATTAATTGTAATTGTTTTCTGTGAGGTACCATGGGTCTGATGCCCATTCCAGCTAAAGAAAAGTACATTTTCATGATTTTATTTGAAAGAACTAACAAAATTCTACATTATATTCAAATTTCATGCAAATATCTGATAAAATGTGGAAGTTACAAGCAAAAATGTGTGAATAATAAGCATTTTCAGTCACATGACTTCTATTGTAATTAATGTATACTATTTTAATGTATTCCCCGTTATTATAAATATCATAACTTTTGCAATCCTCAACTGATATTCACAATCCAGGTGTCGTCGTAAAGGGAATTTTCAGCTCTGTCTAGTCATGTGATCAATTTTGAGATTAGGGGTGTTTGAAAATTTTGTCATCATACCTAATGTATGTGTTACAGTTAATTGTACAATAAAACAAATAACTAACTAAAACCAAACTTATTTAACAAACACACACTTGCACGTGCATCAGCGTAATAAATACATACAAAGTCAAACCCATCTTTGGAAACAGATATTAGAAGTGTAATGTAATTATTTAGTTTGTCTCGCGTCAGAGGAGCTCATCTATTGGTCAGTGTTAGAGGAGACATTTGAAGTTAATGTTGAGTGAATTCTGCATTTCAAAAATTGTGTATTTAAGTACTGTACTTAAGTATACTTGGAATAGTTCCACTTTAGCACAAACAAGTATATTTATTACAACTTTAGTTGAACTTCAGTACTACCTTTGCACAACTAAAATGCATTTAGTACAAAATTATTTGTTCCATCCAATTTAGCAGACTTTATAGATATCATAATATATATGTTCCTGTGGCTCAGTGGTAGAGCATTGTGTTAGCAGCGCAAAGGTTGTGGGTTCGATTCCCAGGGAACACATGTACTGACAAAAATGTATAGCCTGAATGCACTGTAAGTCGCTTTGGATAAAAGCGTCTGCTAAATGCATAAATAGTAATATACCTAGATTGAAATCACTTCACACTCCTGCACAGGAGGTGGCGGTATGCACATAAAAAGCTGGTATGCGACCCGCCAGTAAAACCACAGAAGAAGCAGCAGCTCTGGCTTCACTCTGCAGAGCTCGTGAGGATCACTCGGTGTGCGCATGCGCGAGGGACAGAGCAGGACGGTGAGGGTGAGTCTTCTCTTTCTTCTCTGTTAGTTGCTTTTTTCTTCTCTTTCTTCTCTATTATTTCGCGCAAGTAAGTTTGAGGGCAGCAGGAATGTGAGATAAATGTCAGCTTCTCATATGAACAGCGCTGGAGTGATTTTAACACGTGTTTAGTCAGTGAAGAAAGAGACTTTTACTCCAGAAATGCCCTTCAACCGTTAAAAACGATCATATTGTGACTAATATTCCTCTCAGTTAGATACAACAAAGATACAACATTTTGGTGAATTAACATTACAATTTGTATTTATTTATTTCCGCTATAGAGAGATAATTGATGTAGTCAAGTATTGTGGTTGTGTACTTTGCAATTATGAAACGTCATCTGTATTAATTCACTCTGGACACTAGGAATGTATTAGGGAAATATTATGTTTAATTATATATATATTTTATTCTCACCTGTAGTAAGTAATTTGTGCAAAATGTTTAAATGTAAAAAAAAAAACTGACAATCATCAAACCCCGTGGCACCAAATGAATAAGAAAAAGAACGAATAAGAGCAAAACGAATAAAGCCTGGAGGCACGGAATACAACTGGATGTAAAATAAAATAAATTACACAACAATTTAAATAAAGTAAAAAATAAGCAAACACTGTGGCAATGGCTGGGAGATTTATCAGATTTTATCGATTAATTCGAATTTAATGTTTTGCCACAATTAGATTTTTTATAAATCGAGGAATCGTGATTTTGAATAGAAATATTACCAAACGCTAGAATTAGACACTTTGATAAAGAACAATCCAACCGCATGTCGATGCACATGATTAACCGCTCACGTGTGATGCTCTCTAGGTGCCCTTCACACAGAGTGTGTTTTTGTGTTGACGCGGGCAGTGGAATAGGAAAAATACAAGAAGATGTGAGTTAAACATCTTTTAATAACTAGAGTGCCGCGTTTTTAGAAAGCCGTTTCATGCACGAGACGCTGCAAGAGACGCGAGCGCAACCGTCAAACGCTTCCATGTTTACATAGAAAAAACAACTGAACTGCAGCGTAATCAAATACAAAACCCGTGAAGAACTACTGCTGTATATCTGATCTTTCAGGTTTGCATCCCGGTGACAGGCTGAAAACTGCTGTTCATTGTTTTACAGAGCCTTTATAGTTAATAATAGCACTCTAGGTGTTATACCTTCAGTCATTTTGAATTTGAATTACTTGAGTTTTTTGAGCATTTGTCTTGTATTATTTCAGAACATATAGCCTAATATGCATAATATAAGTTTGTACAAGATGTAGTTGTAGTTCATCTTTCTGCAAAGATATTTAGTGATTTGTTTCACATTTACATCATGAAGATAACGTCATGTGTGGTGCACTTAGAATATACTAATCTTTAACTAGAGGGTTAATAAAGAGAAAGTTTCTTGAATCATGTTGTAGTTACATTTTCAAGTTGACTAGATAAAATCTTACAAAATCGAGAATTGGTCAAATATAAGTGAAATTGCTAAACCTAAAATATCCTCCTGAGACGCCCCCCCCCCCCCCCCCCCCTAAAAAAATTACATTGTTTAGACCATAAGAAAAATGTTTTTTATTCATATTTGATTATATGTCCTCTGTAGAGGACACAAGGACTAAAATTAAATGGCATGAATAGACATAAAAACGGCAAAATCAATGGGAGTTCTTTTTAAATCACCAAATACATTTTTAGGTTTCAGGATTTTTTTATACTAAACTTTGTTTAAGGATGATTCTCAACTATGTTTTAAAATGTATAACTAAATTATTTGATATACCATTTTGTTTTATGCAATATGTGTGTAAAAAATTCCATAAACTGGTTTCCCATTAAACACAGTGTACCTATACACTGTATCTAATTTGCTTATTAATGTGTTGCTGTTGGGACAGAATGTTGAAAAAAAAAATCATAATGGGAGTCATGGCCAGATTTTTATAATAATATATGATATTTCATAAGCAAACTGATATATCATTTATTTCCCTATTCAATTGTTGTCTCCCAAAATGCATAATAAACATGCTTTTAGTCCTGGTGTCCTCTACATTGAACATGTATGAAATGATGTCCTGTTTCATAACAGGAAGTCATATTTGAATTTGAAAACCCATAACATTTTCCTGAGATGTTGCTTTATGACAAACAATCTGAAAATGATTCAGATTTAAAAGACATTACAGAATATAATCATATTTCCATAAGGATGTACAATTTTTCACTAAATTAAATATTGCCATCTTTAAAGACGTATGAGAGGGTTTATAAAACCTTTAGTATCTCTATAAAGCCCTGAATGTGCTCTGTACAGGACATCCAGACTTATAACTGTGACATGTGAGGTCTCAGAGAAATACACTAAAATAGAATGTCCACTACAGAGGCACAAACTCCATCGCTGGATCTCAGGAGGAGAAATAAAATAGCCTAATTTGATCCTACAGTGTTGCTGCACATGCTTTTAGATCATTACAAACAATAATGCAAAATTATTATATTAGAATAGAAGATATGCCGTCTCTCGTATCACATCAATTATCAATAATTAAGTATGTGGTTTTGAAGAAGATTTTTTTCTTTCTCTGTTTTGACCGTCTCATTTGGACTTGGACTTGGACTCGAACCTCTTTGGACTCGGACTTGACTCGGACTCGAACCTCTTTGGACTTGGACTTGACTCGGACTCGAACCTCTTTGGACTTGGACTTGACTCGGACTCGAACCTCTTTGGACTTGGACTTGACTCGGACTCGAACCTCTTTGGACTTGGACTTGTCTTGGACTCGACAAAGGTGGACTTGACTACAGCCCTATTCTGCAGTAGTGCAGCTATCGTTTCCGTACCGAGTCTATCTTTGCTGTGCTGCATGCACTTAATTAAAGTGACAGCGCATTGTTTGCCGTAAATATGAACATAGATTGACACTAAAATGTAGTAATTACACTATAAATTCACATGTGCCTTTTTGGCTATGTTTAAGTAAAAGAGCACTTTTAGATAAACAAGGCAATAATAGATGGCACTCATAGGGTGTATTCACAGCAGGAAAGTCCGATAGTTCACTTGCTTTGGTCCGGACCAAAGGCAAACAATTATACATTGGAGCTATTTTTAGCCGTTTTGGTTCCTTTTCACACCACACTGTTTGCTCTGGTCCGAACCAGCTGAAATGAACAAAAATGCAGTCACGTGACAACATCCGCTTCACTTGTTGGCTAGATCTGTCTTGCATTCCCTAAACTGCTTTTCGATTGGTCAGAAAGAGCGTGCGTCTTCCAACGGTGCTTCTGGAAGTATACAAAGACAGGAGTGAAATGCAGCAGACAGCACACTGCTATTATGAAGAGACAACTGCGCGGGTGGATTCTCCGCACCTCCTCACAACCACAAGTTTGTCCGCGACCTGCCATGCTAAACTGCAAACTTTCAACAAACACTTCCTTGTCCCGAAATGCACAGCACAGCTTACTGAGGCAGCTGGTTTAGTCCAAAAATGTGCAGTTCTTTTTGCAGTTGGGTCTGTTTGGGGTCGGATTGCGTTCTCACCACAAACGAACCGCTCCAGGGTTCGTTTGAAAGCGTACCGAGACCACCTCTTCAAGGAGCTACGCTTGTTTGGTCCGTTTTTGGTGCGCACCCTAGTGCGACTGCTGCATTCTCACCTGCCCAAACGTACCGCACCAAGAGGGAAAACCAACTCTAGTGCGATTCAACCCAACTAAATGAGACAGGTGTGAAAGCACTCATAGAGGTATGGACAGCAAAGTTCTTTATAAACCGCAGGATTGCTTGTAATAAAGATTTAAATGCAAAAGAAAACTCAGTAGCGCTGACTGTCTGCCTGTCATAAGTTAATTTAGAATGTTTGTGATAAAATAAGTAAAGTAGTTTAAATGTTTTGCCACTTGCTTGAGCAACTTAATATATAAATCTAGAAGTAGCCTAAATGCAAAAGTAAAAAGCATTGAATAATGTGTTATAACGTGTTAAACACGTCTATAAATATTGTTTTACTGTAAAAGAAAAAGATCATTGTCAGTAACAGTGTTTGGATTTGAAATCAAAATGGATAAATGTTGTGTTTGTGATAAACAGATGGACCAGTTGTGGACTCCTGTGTAAAATCAGGCGTGTGCTGTGTGTAAGCTTTTCTGCAACAATGGCACAATTGTAAAAACAAAAATTCACTGGATGATCAAACATTTAGGTGAGATAATTTGTATATTTTTGAAAAATGTCTAAAAATAAGCCCCCTCCACCTCGCAAATAAAAAAAAAATACTCTCTCACAAAAAATCCCCTAAGAGGGGAATTCCCCCCCATTTTAAATAATGAAATTCAGGCACTGAATAAATGTCTAAAAATACTGGAGTATCTCTATAAATAATTTTACATGGTAAAAAGATGGCTTTAAAAAGATCAATATACTACGTTCTGTGATCAGGCCCTTTCTGACAGAGCATGGCAGCTCAACTTCTTGTCCAGGCCCTTGTAATTTCTAGGCTGGACTACTGCAATGCCCTTCTGGCTGGACTTCCATCAAACCTCTACAAATGATTCAGAATGCAGCAGCACGACTGGTCTTCAACGAGCCCAAGAGAGCCCATGTTACACCTCTCTTTGTCTCCTTTCACTGGCTACCAGTTGCAGCACGCATCCAGTTCAAGACACTGATGCTTGCATATAAAACAACCACAGGCTCAGCACCCACCTACTTCCACTCACTATTACGAATCTACATCCCCTCCAGAAGTCTGAGATCTGCTAGTGAGCGACGCCTCGTGGTACCATCACAGAGAGGCTCAAAATCACTCTCCAGAACATTCTCGTTCACCGTTCCTGGCCGGTGGAATGATCTTCCCACCCCCATCCGGAACGCTGGATCCCTGTCAACCTTCAAGCAACAACTGAAAACTCATCTCTTTCGACTCTACTTGACTTCATCCTAAACTAAAAAAAATAATAATAACCTTTCTCTTTATCCTTCTCTCCTTCCCTTGCTAGCTTGTACTTATTTGAACAATGCCTGAGACTTGGTGTTACGAGCACTTCCTCTGTATGTTTGCCTCTTCAAGATTTATCCGCTTTATGTATTCCCCAATTGTAAGTCGCTTTGGATAAAAGCATCTTTAAAATGACTAAATGTAAATGTAATCAAAATATAAATTAATATAGGGGTTATACCGCCCAGCACTAAAAGAGAGTACAGAAAAAGATTCTAATCTGGAGATTTCTCTGCAGAGTTTTTTCTGCATTATTGTCTCTGATAATAAAGTCTATCTTCTGGCATCAAAACCCCAAGACCTTGAGAATGATTCCTCACAGCATAAGCACCACAGTAGGTTGCTTTTTCCACCGACGAGGGTAGAGCAGAGGGCCAAGGTTCAAGAGTCACAGTTCACTACTGTCATATAATAATGTAATAGTTTGCAAAGAGACAACATTTAATGCCTCATTGATTTGTTTATTTAGCTAAATCTGCTTTTCCACACAGAAATTCATGTTCAGCAAAGCTCCTCCCACAACAATTACATCATCAGTGAAGCTCCTCCCATAATAATTGCATTATCAGTGAAGCTCCGCCCACAGTAGTTCACCAACAAATGCAGGAATATTCCCATCAGTTCACAAGTGAAGACGAGAATCAAGAAGAGCTGAAATCTGTAAAGACTGAGTTTATTAAAGAGGACAGAGAGAAGATGGGAGATCCAGAACCCTGCAGAATCAAACACACTGAAGATACTGAACAACAAACAGGTTGGTGTTTATTCTTCTTTCTTTGTTAATAATGCTGACAGTTAAAACGTTTTTTACACAAATGCATGGTTGCTCTGTTGATGAAACACAGTTTGTAGTTGATCAAACATATTTAATAGTTCTCATTATAGAAACATTATATTTGTGCCTAATGTTTTAAAAATTATAATTTGAAGATCAGTGCACCTCATTCATGGAAAGTTTCAGGGACGTATAATTTATAAAAATGCATCAAAATTATAAAATGTATAATGCAATTGTCTACTTTCTGCTGTTATATCAGGGTTATCCTTTCGCTTTTGGCTTTTTTTACGAGTTACTGACAAATGTACTGTTTTAAATTTTGTTTCAGAGTTGATTGAAGATAACAAGGATAAAGAAGAATTGAGTCAAGTTGAGGAGAAAAATCATGTCAAAAGTGGAGAAAAACCCAAACAGAAAGATTTAAAGAAAAGAAGAACCAAGAAATCATTCACCTGCACTCAGTGCGGAACGAGTTTCACAAACAAATGTCTTCTTGAGCGACACATGAGCGTTCATACTGGAGAGAAACCGTTCACTTGTGATCAATGCGGGAAGAGTTTCTCACAATCATCAAACCTTAAGGTACACATGAACATCCACACTAGAGAGAAACTGCACACATGTGATCAATGCAGCAAAACATTTTTGTGTGCTTCAAACCTGAAGAAACATCTGAGAGTTCATACAAAGGAGAAACCATACTCATGTCTTTTGTGTGGAAAGAGTTTTTCAGTACTACAAAGTTTGAAAGTACATCAGAAAATACACACTGGTGTGAGAGAGTACATGTGCTTTGAGTGTGAGAAGACTTTTACTATGGCAAAGTGTTTAAAGCAGCATGAGATGATTCACACTGGAGAGAAACCTTACAAGTGTTCACACTGTGACAAGAGATTCAGTGTGTCAGCAAATCTGAAAACACATGAGAGGATTCACACTGGAGAGAAACCTTACAAGTGTTCACACTGTGACCAGAGATTCAGTCAGTCAGGATACCTGAAAACACATGAGAGGATTCACACTGGAGAGAAACCGTACAAGTGTTCACACTGTGACAAGAGATTCAGACAATCAGGAGATCTGAAAACACATGAGAGGATTCACACTGGAGAGAAACCTTACAAGTGTTCACACTGTGACAAGAGATTCAGTCATACATCACATCTGAAAACACATGAGAGAACTCACACTGGAGAGAAACCGTATCACTGCACTGCATGTGGGAAGCACTTCAACTATTCTTCTGCTCTACACAGACATACACAAAGATATCACAGTAAGTAGATCATCTTCAGATTCAGGTCTGATGCTGCGTTGTCATCAAATGATACACAATAATGCATCAAGCAATAAAATATAATCTGGATCAATCTGTAAAAAACTTTTATCTGTTTATAACAAATGTTAATACTTATTTCAATAAGTATATATCATTCAGTATTGTGTATTATTTAATTAAAATGTTTATCAAGTTTAAATACTAAATATTTATTTTGGCTATATTTATTTAATAAGTCACATCACTTTCACTTTCAACTCCCTACTTCTCTCTACTGTGTTTCAGTCGAGCCCCCATCGACTCTGGGTCATTCCCTCAACTCTGGGTCAGCCAGCAACTTCATCTAATGGTTATGCCATCAACCTCAGCTCAAGAAAAGACTCAATGACATCCCTTATCAAGGGCAGAGGACAGGTCCGACACAGTGTGGGCCCTGTCCAGCTGCGGGTCGGCCAGTTATACATGGAAAGCTGTTATCATCTTAGGGTGCCCCTTGCTCGTTTCCCACAATCCCTCCATCTCATTGTCAACTGGAGAAGTCCTGAAGTGGGGCAATTAATTTTTTTCCTGGATGTGTCCCTAACCTTCCAAGACCCATCTCGTTGGTTCCAACAATCCCAGTCAACTCCACATCCATTAAAATACTGCTTTAAGTAATAAAATCTGGTTATGAATAAAGACAACTTTACAAAAAATAATCAACCCCATATTTATGTTTGATTGCATATTGTCACCTTTGCATGGTTATTCATTCCAAGAATTTCAGTTTTTCTGTTGTTTTTTTTAGTCAAACAGCTGAACAATCGGAATGGAGACTTAAAGAAACTCAGAGGAGAAAATAAGGCCCTGCAGAATGCAAAAGCAAAATTGATGGTATGACCACACTGCCAAAACACTAAAGACATGTGCTTGAATAATGATCATGTTAAATTTCCCATTACTATATGATATATTTAAGATTGGTGGAGTGATTAGACGTGTTGGTCCTGCATATAAGAAACAAAGTACCGTGATGATATACTTCTATATTTGACACATTATACCAAGGTAGGATCAGTTTGACCATTTGAAATGGTCAAAATTTCATTTTTTTTTTTTTTTACTAACTGAGTTTTTGTGATCCGGTTTAAAAGAGAAATTGAAAAAGCAATACTGAAAAGGATTTGTACCTGAAGGAGAAGAATTAAATCATTGTTGTATTAAAGGATCAACAGGACAATATGATGGGCTAGCTTGAAAAAGTAAAGAACAAAAACAGAGGTCAGTGAAAAGGTCATGCTCTGCTTATATTCAGAGGAATATCTGGTTCAAAAATGGGAAAATTCAGAGTTTTGTTAATAAGATTTGCTACGGATAAAATTTAATGATGCTACAAATTACACAATTGATGCACGTTACTCAATATTAGCTTTTTTTTGGTCCAGAGCTTAAAACAAAGGACCAGTGACTTGTTGATACTGAAGCTAATCTAAAGAAAGTAAATGCAGAAAATCCAGACTTGGGTAAGAATAAAATAACTGAATAATGAATGACAGAATTGTTGATAGAAAATCCCATATAAATTGTGTAAAAAATGATTAATCCAAGCATTGTTTTTTTAAATAGTTTTTTAAATATTCATATTATATAATCACATATGCATATAGTTATTTATTTCCTGTCAACTGGAAGAGGAACTACAAAAGGCTACAGGGGAAACATGAATTGCAGAAATGCATTTCTAGTATGCCAATACAGTCAAAATAGAATCTCTGCTTCATGATAAAGTTCACATTTTAAATGCTTTTACATTACCCAATCAGCAGATTAAAATGTGCTCTGCAGCTTTTTTTATAATTATATTTTATAATTTGATCTACTATATTCAAAACCCCATTTTTCTTAGCCTAATAAGTATCTTTGTATCCTTTTAATCAGATTTAGAAAAGGCATTGGAACCAGGAACTCCAGAAGGAGGAAGAAGTTGCTACACTCCAAAATTAAAAAGCTGATAAATTCAAAGAAAAATTTCAGATTTACAGATTTCCAAATATACGTATATTTGTATACGTATATACGTACAAATATAGACTTTTTATATAGTCAAGTCTACCCTACTGTTTAGAGTAATTTGTACAGGTAATAATTTTGTTGTATAAATGTGAGTAAAGCTGACAAAATTTTATACGAGACAAAAGGTCAGAGTACGCACATCTAAAACATCTTGGCCAGGTGCAAGATCAAAGGGTACATAAAAAATTAGAAGAAAGATGCACAGTATTGTTTTGTTAAAAGTGGCAACGTTTCGGTCAACGACCTTCGTCAGGCACAAACACACATACAACTCGGCAAATATTTTTTTTTGTTAAATTTTTTGTCTTTTTTTCCAGCCAAAATATCTACAAATTCTTAAATCAAGACGGATTTTTTAAACAAGAATAAAAAAGAAGTCAAAATTGAGTGAGTTTTTGCTTAGAAAAAGCTAAATATACTGCCAATGGGGTAAGCAAAATGATCTTATTTCAAACAGAAAACAAGATTATTTTGCTTGTTTCAAGCAAAAACTCAGAAATGGCTCTAAATGATTAGAAGTTGCTCTAAATGATATTGACAAACTGAACTCTATGTTTGCAGAGCCAAGCAACCATTTCAGGTTTTTTATGATGCAGAAGACACTGGCTCTTAAACCAAAGGAGCAAAACACGTTGGGCATGCATAAAGATGTGTTTATGCTGTCAAATCACAGTGTGCTGCCATCATTCGCTGTTTGAAAGAGATGGAAGAAGAGGGATAAAAGTAGTCTTTGGGCCACTCCTGGTTTAACCTAATTAGGCTAATCAGTTAAGATTCTTACTGTCGGTTTACAGTTTACCAGGTAAGCTGGTACCACACTACAGGACTAGCAGAAACATTCTGACCTCGACACAATAAAAGACTGTAATCATCAACTGGAGCAGATTCTTTTACACTCAGAGAGGAACACACACCTAATGACAGAGTCAGTCTACACACTTAAAGGATTACTCCACCCCAAAATGAAAATGTTGTCAAGATTCAAGATTTATTCGTCACATACACAATTATACAGGATATAACCAGCAGTGAAATGTAAGTCAGGTCCGTTCCATGGACAGTGCAATTATATGCAACACAAGAGAATATCCATAAATACAGGTATGAAAGAAAAATGAAGTAAGAATAGAAAAAGAAGATAAGATATAAGATAAAATGTGCAATAAAATCAAATGTGCAGGACAGTATACTGTAGACTTAATAAATAATAATATAAGCAGGGATGTGCAAACAGGTTGTACAGGGTATAAACATAGCAGCAATACGGATGGTGGAGAATAATTCATATCTTACTGATTATTAGGGGTGTGTGATTCTGCAAATTTTGGTATCAATCCGATACCGAGTAAATGCAGGGCCAGTATCGCCGATACCGATTCCAATACTTGTAAAAAATAAATAAATAAATACAATTAAATGACCAACAACAATGAACAAAATAACAATAATGTTGATATGACTAATATTATATTCACCTTAAAGCTAAGTGGATATTATTTGCCTTTCTAAAAGGACTTTACAGGCAAAGGAGCCCAGAACATGAAAGCAATGCACAGTTTCATGTTAAGTATTTTCCTCCACATAGAAAAGAGTTATAAAAATAATTAATGTGGCTTAATAAATTAAGAACGTAATATTAAAAGACAAAACTCAGTATGCACCTTGTTAATGTTGCAAACTATATATACAAGTTAGCAGATGTGCCCAGAATATGAAAGCAACGCTCAAAGTTTTTACAGTATGCATTTTTCCCTCATAGAAAACCATTATAAAGAAAAGTTTGACATTAGTGGCTTATTGAATGAAAACAGTAATATGAAAAAGAACTATTAAACCATAACTCGTTTATTATTGAAAGGATTTTAGTATGTTATGTACAAAATTGATTTTCTGTTTGTTTTATACATAAAACATGGAGTTCTTTTCCAATATTTGCGCGCACTGGTTTTTAACTCGTCTTGTCTGTCATACAGTCTGACATTAATGATAACTGAGATCCCACAGTGTGTCATGATCATCATGTCCGTACAGTCTGACAAGTACAATCCTAAAGGACTTTTAAACAATTGCACAGTGTGAGCCCAGCTTAAGGGGGCGGGGTTTATCTCGTTGGTATGGGTGATGTCAGCATGCTTATTAAATATGCACACAATGATTGGCTGATAGTCTCTGTCAGAGATTTATTCATAGAAATGCTGTAGAGCATGATATTATATTGCCATATCCAAATAAAGGTTTAAAAATAAATGCAGGCTAAGTGTCACTAATTAAAGCCAAGTCAAGTCACTTTTATTTAAATAGCGCTTTTAACAATACAGATTGTGTCAAAGCACGTAACAGTATCAAATTGGAGGATAGAGTGTCAGTAATGTATAATAATAAGATTAAACACTCAATTTTCAGTTAAAGACATTTCATTATTGAATTCAGAATGTCATTGTCTAGCTTATTTTAGTTTAAAATAGTATCTGTGAAATCAATTATGAGCTACTTTTAGCCTTAAGCTGTTTTGTAATACGGGCCCTGATTCAGTTAATTCGTCAACATGATAAAAATAAATAATCGATTAATGAAACGGGTAAAACAATTAATTGAAGTTCATCATTTTAATTCAATGTAAAAACTTTAGTAGACGAGGTTGACCTCGCGCCGTCTCTATAGAATAAAAACTAGAAGGAGCTTTAGACAGTTAACTGACATCCTGTCAAAACAGATGTCGCTTATCTTGGTTAACAACTGTTAAGATGCTATGTGTGACGAAATATATGTGGTCCTCGCTTACGCTTTCAAAATGTGTTACTATTACGAAGTAGAAAAAATTTGCAACTGTAAGATAAAGGTCAAGCTTCCTGTCTGTGTTTAGTTAGAAAGTAGCAAAGAAGACCCCCCCCCTCCCCCTCACATATAGCTTGGACGTGGTGTGTGTGTGTGTGTGTGTGCACGTGCCTGCATGTGTCTTTGTGCAACAGTTTTGCTTAAAGCTTGCGTAATCAAGACAATGATAACCCACTGCAGGGTAAAATGCATGCTTTAATGTTTGAGCTTAACTTTTGTGTATCCAATAAAATAATATTTTGCTTAATATTTTGTTGAGAAGAGATATTGAAACTGTCTTCTACATATAAAATTAAATGTTTGTATTGGAATTGTTGCTGAACTGCAGGTGAAGACTTTACTTGCTGTTATGTTTTATTTATTGCTTATGAGTTTTTCTTTTTCCAAGATCTAAGAAATAATAAAGCAAAAAGGATGTATATAATTTTTGAATCCTTTTCTTATGGAAATGTCCTGTAAGTTGTAAATCGCCTGTAGTTTCTTCCCTTCTTTCTTTTTTCTGTTTGTTTCTTTGATGCTATTATGCATGTAACAGATAATTGTTGACGATTCTCTCTCTCTGTATATATACAGACCTATGTTGTAGAACTATTATTCTTATGCAATAAAACAACTAAAACCAAACTTATTTAACAAACGAACACTTGAACTTACATCAGCAGCGTGATAAAAACTACATACAAATTCAAAGCCCATCTTTGGAAACAAATATTGGAAGTGTAATGTAATTATTTAGTTCATCTGGTCCTGTGGCTCAGTGGTAGAGCATTGCGTTAGCAGCGCAAAAATCGTTGGTTCAATTCCCAGGGAACACACATACTGATATATAAATGTATAACCTGAATGCAATGTAAGTCACTTTGGATAAAAGTGTCTGATATATGTAAATGTCGTCACATTAGTTTAGATGGAGGGGGCGGGGTTTGTGGGAGCTGCCTGGGTTCCCTCGAAATGCTCTGCTTCACTCTGCAGCACTCGTGAGGATCACAAATGAGGAAGGGGAATCTGATTTACTTAAAGGTGCAGTATGTACGTTTTTGACTCTTCTAAAGCCACAAAAATATATGTTTGTAGAAAGGAAACACATTAATTGTTTCTCTGAAAAATAATGCTATAGCCAGTAATTCTACTCTGAAATGTGCGAGTCTGTGCGCGATGCCTGGGTTTCTGCAGTTTCCATTCAGAACCAAGGCTACTTTAGCCATCTTTATTTTCTGTGCCGATGGTGCGCCATTCAAAAATGGGGAAACGGTGCTTTTCAAGATTTTACTCCAAAGTTTGCATGCCTGTAACTCAAGAAGTATTAAAGATATGTTAATGCCATTTTAGATATTGGATCTTAAATAATTTTACTTTTGGCAAATTCGTTTTTAAGACCCTACATGGTTAGTTTCTAGAAATATTGGAATTTCAATATGGCTCAAGGGGTAACGTAACTATTAAGCTCACCAAAATCCACATTGAGACATTTTTAGTGCACAAGATATTGGTTTCGGTACAAACATTTATGTTAGAATAAAATATTAATCTCAAACATAAAAATATGTAAGTTTATTTTAAATGACAAAATAATTATGATTAAGATATAAATCATTAAATGCAAAAAGTCTGGCTGTGTTTAATGGGTACATTTGTGTACCCTGTAAAGCACACCCCTGTTCCCATTAAACTCACATCATCTTTTATTAAAAAAACTTGTTTATAAAAAAAAACCTTTTTAAAGAATAATTGAAAAATGTTTTACTTGCATGTACAAAGTAAAAAAAAAACCCACTAAATTCAAGCAACAGGGCATTCAATTTGATCATATATATATTCATAGTGAAGTGTCATTTAAGCACACTGCAACATCAAGACCACGTTCAGCTAAATAATACATATTCAAATAAAACATTTTATTCATGGGGATGAACACAGAAACAATGTGCACATTTCTGTGTGAGTTTGATGTGATTGGAAGGAATTTAAAGTCTAGTGTCTGATCCTCAGTTTAGTGTATGATGGCCAGTTTTCCTTTGTGACTATTTACAAAGTCATTAAGTGTATGATGCCTGGTGTTTTAAAATCTGTTCACATTTAAAAGTTGAATAGTTTATTCCAGCCTTTATTTGCTTTTTTCCTGGACAGACATGACAAGTTTCTGATGGACGACATGCCTCTTTCATCTTTGGGCATAAACTATAGTTACGTCTATATTTTGTCATCTTAAAGCTGTTAAAATAAGTTATTAGACATTTTCTAAAGATTGACTTAAAGTTATAGCCATCAGTTAATATCTAAAGTCTGTTTATGAAGTATTTACGAAGACGTTCAATGTAGAAGTGCTTAAAAAAAGCAAGGTTGAATAAACTGATTTAAGTGACCGTAAGATATTTCCTGTGGTTCAGTGGTAGAGCATTGCGTTAGCAGCACAAAAGGTTGTGGGTTCAATTCCCAGGCAACACACATACTGATAAAAAAATGTATAACCTGAATATACTAAGTTGCTTTGGATAAAAGTGTCTGCTAAATGCATAAATGTACTTATTACAAATTATTTATATTTTAAATAAATGCTGTTCTTTAACTTTGTAGTCATCGAATAATCCTGAAAAAGTTAAAGTATGACAGTTTCCAAAAAAACTACGTTTTCAGCACTGATAATAATAAGAACCATTATTAATATAATTGAGCACAAATAATAACTGATAATAATTAATCAGCAAATCAGCATTAGAATGATTTCTAAAGATCATGTGACACTAAAGACTGGAGTATACTGAAAATTCAGCTTTGATCACAGAAATAAATTACAATTTTGAAATATCTTTAACAAATACTTAAATGTAATATTTCATAAGTGTTTTTTTCTGTCTTTTTGATCAGATAAATTCAGCATTCTTATAAAGAATAAATAAAAGTCTTAATTATTTCAAACTTTATACTACCAGCGTGTATATAAAATAATGCATTAACCAAATTGAGCAAAAACAGTCAACGTTGACAATATATAAAATTCAAATATTGAACTAAAATATATATTAATTACTGGTTTTAACTCTTTAAAAAGTGAAATTTGCGATCGTGATTTTCAGGGAACTTCCCTCTCTTGGCCGGGTCATGTTGGTTTACTAGGCTGTGTGTTATAAAAATTAACTTTGTTTTTATATTTATGTTTCGTTTGTGTGCGGTTTAGGGCTGAACGATTTTGGAAAATAATCGAATTGCGATTTTTATTTATTTTTTGTTGTACCAATATTGTGATTGCAATTTAACATGCGATTTTTCTAAAATATTATATTCTGTATTATGCAATAAATCATTGTATAGTGTGCAGTGTTGGGCATGTTACTTTAAAAAAAGTAATTACTAGTTACTTCTCACAAATGGTAACTGAGTTACATCATTATAAAATAGTCTAATTACTAGGTATTGTTACTTTTAAAATTATTTTTAAATATGTCAAATAACTTGGATGCCCCAATATTAAATATATTAAATGAATGAAATGGTCACTAAATAGAATACATTATTATTATTATTAAACATTGTACACTAATCTACACTATTTTAATGTTTCTGTGGGACAAAGTGAGAGACACCTATCAAATTCAATGGATTATTGAAAATATTATCAACCCTCTATGGACACCTTGGCAATAGAATCTCCATTGGCTTGTAATTTGTTTTTTGTTTACTCACCAGATTAATACTATTATCTGATATACTAATATATATGTGTATATAAATATATTAGTGATGGGACAAAAAATTGATTCACCTATCGCAATTTTTTTATACGATCTTAAAATCGATTTTTTTTTTAAATACCAAAATAGATATTAATTCATATTAAGAACATCTATTCTTTATGTATTTCTGATGTGAGACTTTAATTTTAACATACATGCATGAAGCGGTTGACACTTCTGTCAGATGCAGTTTAAGTAAAGAGTGCCTGAGAAAAACGCGCATTCCTGATTCAGTATCTGCGTTCAGATGAGATGTTGACAAGTTTAATGTCAGTGTCATTATTCTATCATTATTTTCATAACTTATTAAATAAAAAGTATCTCACCTCAGAAAAAATGAACTGTCCTGTCAGATGTTGCTGGTAGCGCGCACTCTTCTGTAGCACGCACGAACGCAGCGCCGCGCTGTATATCACTTCACTAAAGCGCAGAAACTACGAGCATGCAACAGTACAGTACAATAAAAGTACAGTACCAACAAATCACATAACTGCACTGCGTGTGTTAGCTGGGAAGGATTTGCATGAAGGTATGATATTCATACGGTATGATATTCATACTATTCAGGAGCATTTTCGACGTTTCATTAACAGTTCATGATAGTATTGTATATTCACCATGGTAACTTGTTTCCATAACCCAAAAACACCATGTTATTTTCACTTTGTGTCATTTTGTGTATGTTTAAATGACTGTGGTGGCTCAAACCAACTTAATTGTATTAACAAAACTAGTTTGGGACTGCTATTTAATATCCGTATAGGCTGTTTATTCAGTATTAAACATATTCTTAATTTTTGTTAAATAAATTTGCTTTGTTTTTTAACAAATTATATACAGTGGGGCAAAAAAGTATTTAGTCAGCCACCAATCGTGCAAGTTCTCCCACTTAAAAAGATGAGAGAGGCCTGTAATTTTCATCATAGGTATACCTCAACTATGAGAGACAAAATAAGAAAAAAAATCCAGAAAATCACATTGTAGGATTTTTAAAGAATTTATTTGCAAATTATGGTGGAAAATAAGTATTTGGTCAATAACAAAATTTCATCTCAATACTTTGTTATATACCCTTTGTTGGTAATGACAGAGGTCAAACGTTTTCTGTAAGTCTTCACAAGGTTTTCACACACTGTTGCTGGTATTTTGGCCCATTCCTCCATGCAGATCTCCTCTAGAGCAGTGATGTTTTGGGGCTGTCGCTGGGCAACACGGACTTTCAACTCCCTCCAAAGATTTTCTATGGGGTTGAGATCTGGAGACTCGCTAGGCCACTCCAGGACCTTGAAATGCTTCTTACGTAGCCACTCCTTCGTTGCCCGGGCGGTGTGTTTGGGATCATTGTCATGCTGAAAGACCCAGCCACGTTTCATCTTCAATGCCCTTGCTGATGGAAGGAGGTTTTCACTCAAAATCTCACGATACATGGCCCCATTCATTCTTTCCTTTACACAGATCAGTCGTCCTGGTCCCTTTGCAGAAAAACAGCCCCAAAGCATGATGTTTCCACCCCCATGCTTCACAGTAGGTATGGTGTTCTTTGGATGCAACTCAGCATTCTTTCTCCTCCAAACACGACAAGTTGAGTTTTTACCAAAAAGTTATATTTTGGTTTCATCTGACCATATGACATTCTCCCAATCCTCTTCTGGGTCATCCAAATGCTCTCTAGCAAACTTCAGACGGGCCTGGACATGTACTGGCTTAAGCAGGGGACACGTCTGGCACTGCAGGATTTGAGTCCCTGGCGGCGCAGTGTGCTACTGATGGTAGCTTTTGTTACTTTGGTCCCAGCTCTCTGCAGGTCATTCACTAGGTCCCCCTGTGTGGTTTTGGGATTTTTGCTCACAGTTCTTGTGATCATTTTGACCCCACGGGGTGAGATCTTGCGTGGAGCCCCAGATCGAGGGATATTATCAGTGGTCTTGTATGTCTTCCATTTTCTAATAATTGCTCCTACAGTTGATTTCTTCACACCAAGCTGCTTACCTACTGCAGATTCAGTCTTCCCAGCCTGGTGCAGGTCTACAATTTTGTTTCTGGTGTCCTTTGACAGCTCTTTGGTCTTGGCCATAGTGGAGTTTGGAGTGTGACTGTTTGAGGTTGTGGACAGGTGTCTTTTATACTGATAACAAGTTCAAACAGATGCCATTAATACAGGTAACGAGTGGAGGACAGAGGAGCCTCTTAAAGAAGAAGTTACAGGTCTGTGAGAGCCAGCAATCTTGCTTGTTTGTAGGTGACCAAATACTTATTTTCCACCATATTTTGCAAATAAATTCTTTAAAAATCCTACAATGTGATTTTCTGGATTTTTTTTCTTATTTTGTCTCTCATAGTTGAGGTATACCTATGATGAAAATTACAGGCCTCTCTCATCTTTTTAAGTGGGAGAACTTGCACAATTGGTGGCTGACTAAATACTTTTTTGCCCCACTGTGTATATATATATATATATATATATATATATATATATATATATATATACACATACACAGGTGCTGGTCATATAATTAGAATATCATCAAAAAGTTGATTTATTTCACTAATTCCATTCAAAAAGTGAAACTTGTATAATGTATACATTCATTCCACACAGACTGATATATTTCAAGTGTTTATTTCTTTTAATTTTGATGATTTTTACTGACAACTATAAAAAAAAACTAATTCAGTATCTCAGAAAATTAGAATATTACTTAAGACCAATACAAAGAAAGGATTTTTTGAAATCTTGGCCAACTGAAAAGTATGAACATGAAAAGTATGAACATGTACAGCACTCAATACTTAGTTGGGGCTCCTTTTGCCTGAATTACTGCAGCAATGCGGCGTGGCATGGAGTCGATCAGTCTGTGGCACTGCTCAGGTGTTATGAGAGCCCAGGTTGCTCTGATAGTGGCCTTCAGCTCTTCTGCATTGTTGGGTCTGGCATATTGCATCTTCCTCTTCACAACACCCCATAGATTTTCTATGGGGTTAAGGTCAGGCGAGTTTGCTGGCCAATTAAGAACAGGGATACCATGGTCCTTAAATCAGGTACTGGTAGCTTTGGCACTGTGTGCAGGTGCCAAGTCCTGTTGGAAAATTAAATCTGCATCTCCATAAAGTGGGTCAGCAGCAGTAAGCATGAAGTGCTCTAAAACTTCCTGGTATACGGCTGTGTTGACCTTGGACCTCAGAAAACACAGTGGACCAACACCAGCAGATGACATGGCACCCCAAACCATCACTGACTGTGGAAACTTTACACTGGACCTCAAGCAACGTGGATTCTGTGCCTCTCCTCTCTTCCTCCAGACTCTGGGACCCTGATTTCCAAAGGAAATGCAAAATGTACTTTCATCAGAGAACATAACTTTGGACCACTCAGCAGCAGTCCAGTCCTTTTTGTCTTTAGCCCAGGCGAGACGCTTCTGACGCTGTCTGTTGTTCAAGAGTGGCTTGACACAAGGAATGCAACAGCTGAAACCCATGTCTTGCATACGTCTGTGCGTAGTGGTTCTTGAAGCACTGACTCCAGCTGCAGTCCACTCTTTGTGAATCTCCCCCACATTTTTGAATGGGTTTTGTTTTACAATCCTCTCCAGGGTGCGGTTATCCCTATTGCTTGTACACTTTTTTCTACCATATCTTTTCCTTCCCTTCGCCTCTCTATTAATGTGCTTGGACACAGAGCTCTGTGAACAGCCAGCCTCTTTTGCAATGACCTTTTGTGTCTTGCCCTCCTTGTGCAAGGTGTCAATGGTCGTCTTTTGGACAACTGTCAAGTCAGCAGTCTTCTCCATGATTGTGTAGCCTACATAACTAGACTGAGAGACCATTTAAAGGCCTTTGCAGGTGTTTTGAGTTAATTAGCTGATTAGAGTGTGGCACCAGGTGTCTTCAATATTGAACCTTTTCACAATATTCTAATTTTCTGAGATACTGAATTTGGGGTTTTCATTAGTTGTCAGTTATAATCATCAAAATTAAATGAAATAAACACTTGAAATATATCAGTCTGTGTGGAATGAATGTATACATTATACAAGTTTCACTTTTTGAATGAAATTAGTGAAATAAATCAACTTTTTTATGATATTCTAATTATATGACCAGCACCTGTATATATGGTAAGTGAGTCAAGGCTTATATATATTTTTAACGTAGTCCAGTATTTAAAAGAATGGCTTTCGAGTTAAGTTTGATGTTAAAGAAAGCTTTCACGGACTCTTCATTTTATTTTATTTTATCAATGGAACTAGTTTGATGGGCACTTTATTTCAAAAAGTATTTTTCTATTGGAATTTTCGTGGCCGTTTGTTTACTGAAAACTGAAATAAAACAGGAAAAATTACTGCTAAGTTGTGTTTTTTTTATCGTGACAGTCTGTATATTAAGTGTATCATTCAACTTTTCCCCATGGTCTAGAGTTAAAAACCAAAATAAATCACAACACAGCAATATCAAATCGCAAATACTTGTAAAATTGAATTAAAAAAAATCGCAATACATATCGTATCGGCACCCAAGCATCGATAGTATCGAATTGGGAGGTCACTTAGCATCAGTCAATCAAATATTATAATATGTTATGATAATTTAGCATTAAATTTTAGCATTTTATGATGATAGAACTATAGTAATTAGAATAACTATGTATGTATGCATATTTGTCATGTTGTCTGAACTTAGGGCTGGTGGTGGAGCTTAAGACATTGTTTGTCAATTAGGGTTTCTATTAAAAAAAGGAGAAAAACCTACAAGTAATACTGATAAGATAACAAAACTACCACGAATTCTTCTACTAATAACCATATAAAATGCACTAAGGATTATTGAGCTGCTGGGTTCATGAATATTAATCACGTAGTCTGTGTTCGCTCAAATTGATTCGCTGAAATCAAAACAGGAACTATAAAAGGTGAGTGCCGGCCAATGAGATTGCCATTTGCGCATTAGCTCCACCCACTACCGGAGAACCCGGCAGTTCTTAAAAGTTGAAGAATTACAAAAGGAACTGTTATTTTGACTGGAAAATACAACAAAGGATATCGTTTACATGTAGCGTGTCAATTCCGCATGTTATGAAAGACCCACGGACACGAAAACAACCCGCGGCAAACTGTGGACTTGGCAACATAGCAGCGTGCCAACTTGATGCTTCCTCCAAAGACTGCTTAGATGTGTTCGACTTGAAGCAGCACTGCTAGACCGATTGGTGTGTGTGTCATTAAAGTACTGCGAGAGCTTAAAGAGAGCTTTCGTCTCCTTATACTTTCTCTCGCCATACTTGGATGTCATACGATTGTCATACATTACTCTTGCATGTCACGTGACAGAGTATAATAGCAGCCTCTGCGGTTGAAAAAATATATATATCGCGATATTATCTCAAATGCAATTAATCGTTCAGCCCTAGTGCAGTTGCATTCATTTGTTTTGATTTCTCCACCAGATTCTCTCACATAGACAGGCAGATTGAGCTTCAACTGGCGCGACCTTGTTGTTACTGATTATCCATTATCAATCGCCGCTTACACCGAATGTAATAAAATCAGAACCATTCTCGCCAAAATTTCGGTGCAGTTAGATGTTTTAAACAGATTAGTTGTCTGGTCGGTCAAGTAAAATTCTCTCCTATCATTTTCCCCTTCAGAAAATCTGTTTGTCCCGGATAAGCATTAATGTCTAGCTCTGTTACTGTATATAAAATTAAACCCACCAGAGTGGCTAGAGGGAGTGACCATGTTACCCGCCACAAAGCACAAAAAAACAGCACAAACTTGGCTGCAAAAATATGTGAGCAGCATGTACATGATTGTGTTTTTGAGAAAACATTTATGTGTGGTTAGTGGAAAAACTACAATTATAAAGTCACTGAAATAAGGCCATAAAACACATACATACATAAACAAGACTTTTGAGAACTGGATCTTGTATCTAGAGTTTTCCTTCAAAGTTTAAAATTATTTTATTTTATACACAAATAAAAGTAGACCCTTTACAGATTCAAGTGATGTATCATTTTTATGTCCTTTCACTTTTCTGTTTCTTTAATGAGTTACTGACAAATGTACTGTTTTTACTTTTGTTTCAGAGTTGATTGGAGACAATGAGGAGAAGGATGAATTCTGAGGAGAAAAATCATGTCAGAAGTGGAGAAAAACCCAAACAGAAAGATTTAAAGAAAAAAAGGGCCATGAAATATTTCACCTGCACTCAGTGTGGAAAGAGTTTCACAAACAAAGGTCTTCTTGAGCAACACATGAGAGTTCACACTGGAAAGAAACCATACACATGTGATCAATGCGGGACGAGTTTTGCATTAAAAGGACGTCTTACAGGGCACATGAGAGTTCACACTGGAGAGAAACCGTTCACTTGTGATCAGTGCGGGAAGAGTTTCTCACAATCAGCAAACCTTAAGGATCACATGAACATCCACACTGGAGAGAAACCGCACACATGTGATCAGTGCGGAAAAATGTTTTTGTGGGCTTCAAACCTGAGCACACACCTGAAAATTCATACAAAGGAGAAACCACATTCATGTAATTTGTGTGGAAAGAGTTTTTCACATCGACAAACTTTGAAAGAACATGAGAAAATACACACTGGTGTGAGGGATTACATGTGCTTTGAGTGTGAGAAGACTTTTACTACAGCGAGCAGTTTAAAACAGCACCAGAGGATCCACACTGGAGAAAAACCTTACAAGTGTTCACACTGTGACAAGAGATTCATTCAGTCAGGATCCCTTAAAAGACACGAGAGGATCCACACTGGAGAAAAGCCTTATGCATGTGATCAGTGCGGCAAAACATTTTCGAGAGATTCAGTCCTGAAACAGCACATGGTAGTTCATACAAAGGAGAAACCACATTCATGTCATTTGTGTGGAAAGAGGTTTTCACATCGACAAAGTTTGAAAGAACATCAGAAAATACACACTGGTGTGAGAGATTACATGTGCTTTGAGTGTAAAAAGACTTTTACTACAGCAAAGAGTTTAAAACTGCACCAGAGGATCCACACTGGAGAGAAACCTTACAAGTGTTCACACTGTGACAAGAGATTCAGTCATTCAGCACATCTGAAAACACATGAAATGATCCACACTGGAGATAAACCATACACATGTGATCAGTGCGGGAAGAGTTTCACATTAAAAGCAAGCCTTACAGACCATATGAGAGTTCATACTGGAGAGAAACCATTCACTTGTGATCAGTGCAAGAAGAGTTTCTCATACTCATCATCCCTTAAGGTGCACATGGATATCCACACGAGAGAGAAACTGTACTCATGTGATCAATGTGACAAAAATTTTTTGAGAGCTTCATACCTGAAGCAGCACCTGGTAGTTCATACAAAGGAGAAGCCACATTCATGTCATTTGTGCGGAAAGAGTTTTTTGCGTCCAGAATACTTAAAAGTGCATCAGAAATTTCACACTGGTGTGAGAGAGTACATGTGCTTTGAGTGTGAGAAGACTTTTACTGCAGCGAGCAGTTTAAAACGGCACCAGAGGATTCACACTGGAGAGAAACCGTGCAAGTGTTCACACTGTGACAATAGATTTAGAGATCCAGGAGCTCTGAAAACACACGAGAGGATTCACACTGGAGAGAAACCGTACACATGTGATCAGTGCGGGAAGAGTTGTGCAAGAAAAGAAAGCCTTACGACACATATGAGAGTTCATACTGGAGAGAAACCATTCACTTGTGATCAGTGCAAGAAGAGTTTCTCACACTCATCAGCCCTTAAGGATCACATGAACATCCACACTGGAGAGAAACCTTACAAGTGTTCACACTGTGACAAGAGATTCAGTCGGTCAGTAAATCTGAAAAGACATGAGATGATTCACACTGGAGAGAAACCGTATCAGTGCACTGCATGTGGGAAGTGTTTCAATAATTCATCTGCTCTAAACAAACATACAAACAGATATCACAGTAAGTAGATCATCTTCAGATCCAGCACTTTCAGGTCTATAGCTGTGTCCTCAACAAATGTGACACAATAATGCATCAAGCAGTAAAATAGAATCTGGATAAATCTGTCATTACAAGTGACATGACAAAGAAACATTATCTGAAGTTTTCACAGTGAATAAAGTTCAATCTTCATCTTCAAAACTAATTTACTTCGGTTTCAACTGAGATTCAGATCAACTCAAAGACGGAGTTCCTCCCCAAAGAACAATGTCAAAAAGTTGTATATTTGTGTATAATTTTGCTTCATGATATAAATTATATAATTGTGCTTTCTTATGGGTTTCATATCATGTTCAATATGTTTAATAAGCAGGATTGTAAAAATGGTAACACGAATAAACCTAACACCTTTGTACAACTTAAGTGTAAGTCAGTAGGAGAGAGAGATCCAGCTCATTAGTTTTAACTGTTACTTAGCTAATATTCGTATTTGCTGATTAAATGCTATTAAATGTAATTAGTTGTACATTGTTATCTTTACTTTTTATATTTTTTTCAACAACTTTTATCGCCTGCTGATTGTATTTGAATCAGGAAAAAGCTATTTTATTTCTCAATAAAGCTTTTATTTGCCTAATAAACAATATTTTACGTGGTGATTGTGGAGGAAAACAGTATGATTTTGTTAATCATCTAACACTTGTTAATCATTTAATACTCATGTTTATGTTGAATATGTTAAAATTAATTATTTGTCTGTTTCTATGAATGTCTCACATTGGATGTTTCACATTAAGAAGTGCTCTGCTAAAAATAAACAAAATGTTAGGCTGTAACAGGCCTATGAGTCTGCTGTGGAAAATTCCCAGAGATCATAACTGAAGTTTAGATAACAGTGAAGATGGTACAAGATGACACCAGCAGGGGGGGGGGGGGGGGGGGGGACTAGTGGTCTATCTAAGCAGAGCTGCAGAGAGAGCGGCATTGTCTCACATGATGTGCTAGCAGAGCACTTGTGTGATACTTTCAGTATCGTTTGGGCTGAAGACGATTCTTCAATAAAAACCTTTTTATTCTTAAAACATCCTTCGACTCGACTATCTTCATCCAAGACTTCAACCACATGATATTGAATACGTTTGTCTACATTTGCAACCCTTCTTCTAGCGGTGGACAAATTGATCCTAATATTGATAGTATCGATACCAGCGTTGGCATTGGTATCGGATCAATACGAGCCGGATTAGATTGTTACTTTAGGTCCATTTTCTCTCCTCTATGCTTAATACATGTCTTCTCTTTGTTGGAACAGAATTAATGCCTGTGTGTGTGTATATATGCCACTCCTTTCACATCTCGTATTAGAGCTGCACGATTCGAGATAAATTGAAAATCACAACTTTTTTGTCTCAAATAGAGATCACAATTCTCCCACGATTCTGAACTAAACAAAATAACGTGTGACAAAATATGATTTCTGCAGTCTATTTAAAATAATTAATTTGTGAATTATTCTATTAAACACAGAATTGAATTGAACATAATGGTGGAGAAAAGAAGCTGGCATTAGTTGGATTTGAAAATTCATAATTTCATTCAAAATGCATTTTGAATGAAAGACAGTGCAACGCGAGTTGTTGTTAAGGAGAGAATGAAGTCTCTCTACAGCGCAAAAGAGAAAAATGAGCGTATTCCTCATTTCTATCTATAAGGCCTTTCATATTGTTAATCTGCTACGTCAAGTCCCACTTCGGATTAAACTATGTATCTCCCTGGTTTGAGAATATTAGATTAGCTAACTAATGTCTCAGCCACTTGTTGATTCACCACACAGCGAACTCAAGACGTGCGGCGCTCAGAAGGAGTGGCCAAAAGCGTTATGGGAGGATATTGATCTTGATCAAAGGAAAATTGTGTGATGGTAAATCCATTGCTTTTTTTCTGTCTGAACAGACTGACAACAGAACTGAGACTCGCCGAAGTCTCAGTAACGCTGTTATATTAGTAATTCATCCGTAGATTAATTCATCTCACTCGAGCCGAGATTGTCAGTGCTATAAAAAAGATAATAATCTAAATAATGCTTGTTGATTTCTAAGTGTGAAACACATTTAAAGCTCCGATTATGTACTGAAATTGTGCATAAATCAGATCCTGGTGTGTGTCACCATAGAAACAGCTCAACCAGGAAATCTTTCCGGAAAATCAGCCCCGCGCCATTTGGAGCTGTTGTAAACAAATAAGATAGCAGAAGCTAAGCTAACTGAAGCTAATGAGCTTGCATTGAATTGCATCGAAGGCTAGCGATTAGCACATAGCATTTAGAGGGTTTGAATACGGTGTGTTGCAGTGTGTTTTGAAGTGTTGTTGTGACATAACCCTTTACAGCTGAACTCTAACTCACACTAAGATTTTCATACCGTTCCTTCCTCTCGTTTTAATTCATTCATTCGAACTCTTCTCCCACTTAAATGGACTGTAACAAATGCAATGTTAATTAACTTGCTGTATGATTAGAACTAATCGTCAAGAGTGGCTAGTGATCTCACAGGGGGTTTTAATAAACATTTGTTTAAGGTTTTATTTTTTTTGTGGATATTAGTTTAATAGCTATTGATTTTTATTAGAAATGAATTAAGTACCACCTCATTACCTTGATAATACGGTGATTAATTCAATTATAACTGCTCCCCTGATTTCAAAGACATCAGTGGATACATTGCTATTGTTAGAAATTAGAAATTGTTAATTGAATGTCATAATTAATTACAAATTTTCAATTAATTTCGTTTCATAAAATATATTCAGTTCCTGCTTCCACGTAGCAACAATAGAAACTGATTATTCATAAGCGCTCTTATAATTTCAAAACAACATTAAGATCTTAATCATCATTATCAAGAAGGCCAGACATTTTTAATTTCATTCACAAGTAATTAGGGTGGCACAGATTAATTTGGTCTGTTGATTTTAATGACAAAAGGAGGAATGAGTCATTTGTTATGCTAGGGATCTGAAATTAGGGATTTGGAATCTGTAATTTAATTTCATAAATAATTACGAATTTGAAAATTCTAATTACATTCATAATGAATTACAGTTCCTGTTTACATATTGCAACAATATTGGCTTATCAACTCAATTGTAAATTGCTCTTGTAATTCTAATCCTAATCGATCCTACCAATTTTAATGATGACATTAAATTTTATTAGAAACCACAATTTCTAATTAGAAATTCTAATATAAGTCGCAGCACAAGTCTGGCTCTACCTGTTAGGCCTTACTTCATCTCCTTAGGTTATCTGATTAACTCAGCTAAATTTTAATAAGGTTCCCTTTCATATGTTCATATTCAAAGACTCATATGTTAGAATGCTGTTCATCGACTTCAGCTCAGCATTCAACACAATAATCCCACAACAGCTCATCAATAAATTAAGCCTGCTGGGCCTCAACAATTCCCTTTGCAATTGGATCCTGGACTTTTTAACCGGAAGACCTCAGTCAGTTCGGGTCGGCCACAACACCTCGAGCACTACCACACTGAGCACAGGTGCCCCACAGGGCTGTGTGCTCAGCCCGCTGCTCTTCACGCTGCTGACCCACGACTGCACTGCCAAGTTCAGCTCCAACCACATCATCAAGTTTGCCGATGACACATCAGTGGTAGGTCTCATCAGCAACAACGATGAAACGCACTACAGAGAGGAAGTGGCACAGCTGGCTGAATGGTGTGGCGCTAACAACCTGTCCCTCAATGTGGAGAAGACAAAGGAGGTTGTGATGGACTTCAGGAGAAACTCTGTTGACCACCCCCCACTGACCATCGACACCTCGACTGTGGAGAGAGTCAGCAGCACTAAATTCCTGGGGGTGCACATCACAGAGGACCTCACCTGGTCTACCAACACCAAGTCTATCTCCAAGAAGGCACAACAGCGCCTACACTTTCTCCGCCGGCTGAAAAGAGCAAGCCTCCCTCCACCCATCCTCACCACCTTCTACAGGGGTACCATTGAGAGCGTGCTGACCAGCTGCATCACTGTCTGGTACGGAAACTGTTGTGCAGCAGACCGCAAGACCCTCCAGCGGACAGTGAACACCGCTGCAAAAATCATTGGTGCCCCTCTCCCCTCCATCCTGGACATTTTCCTTACACAATGCTCCAGCAAAGCAAAAAGTATCGTGGAGGACCCCACCCACCCCTCCCACAGTCTCTTCCAGCTCCTACCCTCAGGTAGACGGTACCGGAGTATCAGAGCCCGCTCCGCCAGACTGCTCAACAGCTTTTTCCCCCAGGCTGTGAGAGCCCTGAACTCACATCACACAGCCCCTCTCTGAAACCCCAAACAACCCCCCCCCCCCCCCCCCGCCCACCTTACCACATCTCAGGAAAAAACTGTTAAACTTTTATCTCTGTGGAATTCAGGTGAGCAGGCCTGCACAAGCCACCTGTAGCAACACACTCTCCTCTGCATGCACTAGACACTTTCACACACCATTGTGTGTCCATAATCCCACAAAAGACTGATTGTAATATATGACTGTAATGTATGTATGTTTACTGGCTCATGCACCACAAATCACATTACACTGTTCCCCAGCCAGCTGCTTGAATGTCTCTCTTTTGCACATGTACAGTATTTGAAGTCATCTGCACAGTTGTACAGTTTGTATTTTTTGTTTTTTGTTTTTTAGTTTATGTATAGGTAACCACTTTTATATTTAGCATATGTATAGTCAAAGCTGACAGTAGGTCAGTTGTGTATAGGTTTATACTGTTTTACTTCGTGTTGTATATCTGTATTTATGTAGCACCGTGGTCCTGTGAGGCACGACATCTCGTCCCACTATATGTCCACACATGTAGTGGAATGACAATAAAGCTCAACTTGACTTGACTTTACTTAGGCCTGAGAGTAGATAGCGCTCCCCCTAGTGCTGGGTTGGTGAAGTGACATTGCCTCCATCGTGGGTCACAGCAAGCAGAGTCACCTGTTCCGACATAACCTGGTGCGGGCTAAGGGGGGAAACCGAATACCTCTGTTCTAGTATTGCAAAGTGATGGCACGCAGCAGGCCTAGCAATCGGGTATTGGAGGAGGAATAAACAGGCTGACTGGGTGAAGGTGCGGAAATACCACCCCGGGTAACTATTGACAAGGTACATCGGACTTTGGGTCCGCGCCGGCGGATAGCCCTTGGATTTAGCCCCGCCCCTCTTCAGGCCAGCAGTCGTTGACGTGCCTCACCCGAGTCCCAGCCCGGTTGTGCCAAAAGCCACGGCTGTTTGAGGGGCTCACTGCAATACGGTGAGGACAGAGTGGTCATCAAGACCCTTACAGGAGCTCACTTGGTGCGCTTGGACAGGGGGGACCTCGCTGCTGGGCACCGCTCAACCAATGTAATTTCTCACCAAGCTAAGGGTATAAGGATGTTAACCTTCCAATTTGAAAACCCCAAAGGAAATTAAGGTTTCTTCAAAACTTGTGTCAGTTTGTTTTATCCTGTTAAACAGCAAAACCAACCCCCTAAGTGTATCGACTCTTTTTATCGACGCCACCCTTGTTATTAGTCCTAACCTTGGGAGCAAACCCTCACTTCTCCTTTCCTTTCCTCTTCTCTTTTCTCCCTGCTGCTATATTTTAATTTGACTACTGCTACTGTTTTCTGAGATTTTGCCTGTGGGAAGATCATGAGCAGAGAACTTTCGCAATTGAACAGGTATTTGTGAAACTTGAGAACGACGTTTCAAAACTGTTTTCTATTTACCTTTCTCTCTTGTGAAATCCTACCTTGTCAAGTTAAAGCAGGTCAATGAGAAGATAGGCGTCGGCAAAAATTTTAAGCATGCACGAGGGACACGCTAACTAGCGTTGTGGTGTCAATTTTGCCATTTAGGGATGCTTTTAAATGCATTTTTTAAATGCTTAAAAAAACTCAAGTAATTAAAATTCAAAATGACTGAAGGTATAACACCTAGAGTGCTATTATTAACTATAAAGGCTGTGTAAAACAACCAACAGCAGTTTTCAGCCTGTCACCCTGATGCAAACATGAAATATCAGACATACAGTAGTAAGTTCTTCACAGGATTTTTATTTGATAACGCTGCTTTTCCATAGTTTTTTCTATGTAAACATGGACGTGTTTGACTGTAGCGATAGCGTCTCATGCAGCTTCTCGTGCATGAAACGGCATTCTAAAAACATGGCGCTCTAGTTATTAAAAGATGTTTAACTCCCATCTTCTTGCATTTTTTCCTATTCCACTGTCCGCGTCAACACAAAAGCACATTCTGTTTGAATGGCACATAGAGAGCATCACAAGTGAGCGGTTAATCATGTGCACCGACATGCGGCTGGATTGTTCTTTTCTCTTTACTGTTATTATCAAATTGTCTAATTCTAGCATTTGGTAATATTCCTATTCAAAATCGCGATTCCTCGATTTATAAAAAATAAAATTGTGGCAAAGCATAAAATTCGAATTAATCAATAAAATCTGATAAATCACCCAGCCATAGCCACAGTGTTTGATTCTTTTTTATTTACATTTTTGTGTAATTAATTTTTATTTTACAGCCAGGTGCATTCCGTGCCTCCAGGCTTTATTCGTTTTGCTCTTATTCATTTGGTTCCACAGCGTTTGCTGATTTTCTTCTTCTTTTTTTGGTAAGTTTGTTATTTTATATTAGGCTTATAGCCTCGTAATGGTGTATTTTAATTTGTTTTGTTAATAAGAGTCCCATGTTTATTGCAGACAATTTGTCGTTGTAAGTTATAGATAAGCAATTGACCGGTAATACACAATTAAGTGAAAGCTAAATGTTCACAGGCATTTATAAGCTATTTAAAAAGCGAAGGAAAGTGAGAGGGAAAGCTCAAACAAACTTTGTAAAACCAAACTGTATTATGCAACTCGCCGACATTGTATCTGTGGCCTAAATAAAAATGATTTATGCCTCCGCCGCAGTGCAGCTGTGCATTTACCAGGCGACCAATAGCAATGCCCGTTCTACATGGAGTTCAAACCACTTACATTACCCATTTCCCGATCAAGCGAGCCAGATTAATCTTTTTTTTTTAAAAGAGAAAAAAATACATATATAGTTGGACTCGGTCGAGACCAACTAGAATATTTGGCGAGTCCAATGACCAAGTCCGAGTCCAAATACCAACGAGTCCAAGACAAGTCCGATGATGATAGAAAAACGTCTCGAGTCCGGACTCGAGTCAGAGACCGGGCTCGAGTACTACAGCCCTAGTATCCACTGTACTTTTGCACATTTACACCCCTGTTTTGTTTTGTTTTGCTTTGTTTCCCATTCAAGGTCTGTGTCAGTTTGGTTTCGAGATCTCCCTCACCCCGCCAGAACATGTCTCACAAAACAGAAACAGTGTCGGTCACTGGGAGGATCTGGAAACATGGCTAAGTGTTGCAACAGACAGCCTCCTCCCTAAGGCTGCTGAAACCACTCAAACATCAGACAGAAGACCACCTGGATGACAACATAACAAGCCTCATGGGACAAGACCCAAGTCAAAGCTACATAGTCATAAAGAATTAGCCAAGATCAACCGGCTCCTTAAGTCACACAATCATCGCCACCCTCAAGTCGAGTGACAAGCACGCTGCACACTCCAGCAGGAGTGTTTTTTTTTTTTTTACCTCACGACAAAGTCAAAAGAACCTGCAACAGCCAGCCGCAGATCGTCGCACGGCTGGACCTAAAAGACCTCGACAAGCTTGCCTGGAACATTGGCAAATTCAACCCCAGCGTGCCAAATAACCAAAATGTCCAAGCTTATCCACAAGATATCGATTTCCATCTGGAAATGCGACCTAACGAATCCGGTAGTGGTAGAGCTGGCTACTCTACCGGACAAAGATAAACTCTATTTACTCTGAACGACATCCAGTCCTGAAGTTTGCAGCTTCCTAGACCTGCAGCCTGCTAACACAAATACTGATTATAAACTGCTTTAAAAGGCCCTCATTAAAGAGTCCGAACAAGGCTTAGTGGCTGCTCTGGAGACGAGACAAGGACATCACGAACCTCCTCGAGCCTACTACAGTTGACTCAGACGAGCATACTTCGGAACTCGAAACGAACCTGACATGGAGGATGAACTGAACTTTAAAACTCTCTTCCTAAGGAACCTTCATCCTGACATAAGCCACCATCTTGGCGTTCTCGCATGTCCATGAACAATGAAGACTCAGCAGTTGCGATAATCTGTGCAGAAAGCCTACGGCAAACAAAAGATGGCCTCAGAAAACAGCGCCAAAACCCCAGCAGTTCTTGACTTCAACACTCAAAGTCAAGGGTTGAATCTAGAGGGCGCCCAATGCCAAGACAGTGCCAAGCCGCCACACAGAGAGTGGAATGCACCCCTGTCCAACAAAGAACGAGACTTACGCTGGCACCCGACCTAAACAGAGGTCTGACCGCTGGGATGGACCACGTGAACATCAACGCTCACCTGGACGACACTGGGAGAAGTCATGGGACCAATCAAGGCCTCATGAAAGTCGATGGGAGAGATCGTGGAACCAGCCAAGCTTGTTTGGAAACTCAAGAGGAAAAAGCTCATGGGAATGCAATGGAAACTCCAAGGGAAAACGACAAACTCACCCTGGAGCAACCAGCCCAAGTAATCAACGAAAGAATTCACAAAGATTCCAAGCTGACCGAGCTCAAACTGAATCCACACAAGAACAAAAGACACCACTGTATTTCGACTCACAAAAGCTGATGGAAATGATGATGACAGAGTTCTTCCAAGGAAAGGAGGAGGATCGGAAGTAGGAAAAGAAAGAGAAAGAGAAACCAGATTCAGCCTGACTAACTGCCGGACAAGAAGGCAGCGACCAGCTGACCCAATCAGCCACAGAGAACAGCACTCTTTCACCCCACTCTCAGAGAACACCCTAACTTCAGATGGACACGAAACCCCACCTGAAAACCCAGCAACAGAATTAAACACTAACTCAACACCCAATGCTCCAGATCACAGCAGCGTCCAACAAACACCTACTGATGAAACCCCTCAAGTTCCTGAAAGTGCTGTCTTGGTCGTCTACCACTCCAGCGAATAACAACAGATCAGTCCTGACATTCTAAACGTTTCCTCACAAACTCCAGTCCCTCAACTCCTAGGCGATCTCATTGAGAAAGGTATAGCAAGAACGTTTTACCTCTCCATCATCATCGAACGACACCTCAGAGTCGAAGCCCTTCTTGATACAGGAGCCGACATTACTCTAATGTCTACAGAACTTCTCAAGGAAGTCCAAGAAATAACGAAGAGGACTAACGGAACCCTTAAGCTCCAAAGGTGCGAACTGAACCGCTAAGCATACACCCATACGGGCCTTCAACTAAAACATGTGGCCCCAATTCATCTAACAGTGGGACCAATGGAC
>QVTF01021232.1:0-30000 GCA_003573665.1 Oxygymnocypris stewartii
ACATGAGCTCTGAAAGCATTGCAGATAAATCTCATCATGGCTCGCGCATGATAATGTGTGTTGCGATGGTTTCTTAAAACGTCTTCCTGATCTTATTGTGAACGATTCATCAGTGCAGGTTATTCTAAATAAAACAATGTTGATTCACAAGGGTCTAGGACGATATATATATCGGATGGACGAAATAAGAAGTCTATCGTTTCATATTATGTGCTATCGTTTATTTCGTGGTGTCGCAAAATACATAGTTTACGGTAAAACCTTTTCATCATTTACAGAAGCAGGCGGAGAACGACCAGCCAGGACATAACGAGGAGCTCGTTACTAAACGAGGGACTACATCTGTAACACGGTCACGCGTTTTTAAGCACTGCAGTTTTAAAACAACCGATTTTAAGCCGTTTGAAACTCAAACAGCAGAGTTATATGCGTTTGCTTTTTGCACCGTCTCTTTCTCTGTGAGAGGAGCGCTTTTTCTTTTCCGCCCGACTTTGAACAATTACATAAACACACTTATATGCGTCAGAATCCCCGTCTTTGCAAGTATCCTCGTTAAACAGTGATTAGGTCTTAAGAGAGAGTAAACGGCAGAAAGAAAAACACAATGTAACAGTGTATTAGATCCGGACTTCACTCTAAAGGGGAAGCGTTCCAAATATTAGTTCATATTAATCACAGCACACCGCTTAGAACATCTCTCACTGCTCGACTAAATCACTTTGTAACTTTAATCAGAATAAAATACAAAATAACAATAATAATGAATATATTTATAATATGTATCGAATCTATACATAACACTCGTGTTAATTATATCTATCATAGATAGATAGATTATAATTAACACAGTGAAGATTAATTAATTTACACAATGTAGCGTTTCTTATTTATTGTAGATTTTGTTCTATTGCTTGCAATTAGTTTCTTATCCTTATTTCATCACTGACTGTTTATTTATCTTCAGTGAGGTTGAGTTTTTCTCTTTAGGCTTGTATTAGTTTGATATTGACATTGGTGACAAGGATTATGAAAATTATATGATATCAAAGATTTTAATATAATAATAAAAAAATTAAAAGAAAAAAAATCACTATATCATGATACATATTGTTATCGTGATATAAAATGTGTCATATCATGATAAAAGATTTTGGTCATATCGCCCCCCCCCCTACAAATGTCTACATCAAGTCCCACTCTGCATAGTTTTATTCATTAGATATCTGTTTGACTCTAAAATACGTCACATTACAGAAGTAGAATAGGTGATGTCAGTAATTTGCTCTTAGAAATGTTGAATCCAGAGAAAACTGGAAAATGCAAAATAAAAGCCCCCTTTTCTGGAGACAGAAGTGATATTTAACACTGTAAATCCTCATGTATGAAATAATAGTCAGAAAAATCTATGAATATATATATATATATATATATATATATATAAATCTAAAACAAAAATGTCTGCATATGTTTTTTTGTTGAGTATTTTATTTGGTCCATCAGGCTTTTATGGCTCATGTAATATTATATAGTGAGAATATGGAGGGAAGTAAAATATTCAGAGACCCAAACTGAGCAAAAAATATGTAATTTGCTGCAGATGATGATATTTATATGGATAAAAACTATAACAGTATAGCAAATACTTACATAAAATAATATAAATATCAGTCATCATTGATAATTTAGCGTATCAAAGGGTTTATTGTTGTCTTAAAGGGAAATTTCACTCAAAAATGACAATTCTGTCATCATTTACATCAAACCTATATGGTTATTTTATTCTGCAAAACATAAAATTATATTTTTTTCAAGAACATTGGAGACTGAACAAATATCTTCAGTCATGTTTAACAGAATAAAGTCATTTCAGGAAAGTAACTGATGACAAAATGAGTGGATTTTCTCTCGAGACCTGATCTGACACAGGTTTATCTGGGGACATCTGCATTAAGAACAACCCTTAAATGTCATGATGGCAAGCCGCTATCATCCGCTATCAGCTCTACTGAGCTCGGAGCAAGACTTTCGCGCCCGGGTGACTTTAGAGCAGGTCTGAAGTGGCCCGGCCTCACAAGGTGAAAACAGGTTTTCAGCAGCTCACTGAAGCGGTTTTCTCCCGTCGGGGGTTCTTGCAAGAGAGAATTTAAATGTCAAGAGCTTATTATGTCAACAAAATTTAGCGTCAGTCCGGTCCACTTTAACGCATCCCTGAGTCTGTTGCTATAAGCTGGAAAGTGTGATGCATTATTGATTAAAGCGTGTCACAGAAAGGCTGCCAGAGGAAGAGCATGACACATTTCCACCGTAGGATGACCAGCAGTGGAAGAGAAGTTGTGAGGTGTGTATCACATCCAGATGATGGAGGACCAGCTTGAGTTTACAGCTATAGCAGCAGACGGACGAGCTGTAGATCTGTCTGTCTATCTATCTATCTATCTATCTATCTATCTATCTATCTATCTATCTATCTATCTATCTATCTATCTATCTATCTATCTATCTATCTGTCTGTCTGTCTGTCTGTCTGTCTGTCTGTCTGTCGTTCAGTCTGTCTGTCTGTCTGTATGTCTGTCTGTCTGTCTGTCTGTCTGTCTGTCTGTCTGTCTGTCTGTCTGTCGTTCTGTTTGTCTGTCTGTCGTTCTGTCTGTCATTCTGTTTGTCTGTCTGTCTGTCTGTCTGTCTGTCTGTCTGTCGTCTGTCTGTCTGTCTGTCTGTCTGTCGGTCGTTCAGTCTGTCGTTCAGTCTGTCTGTCTGTCTGTATGTCTGTCTGTCTGTCTGTCATTCTGTTTGTCTGTCTGTCTGTCTGTCTGTCTGTCTGTCTGTCTGTCTGTCTGTCTGTCTGTCTGTCGTTCTGTTTGCCTGTCTGTCTGTCTGTCTGTCTGTCTGTCTGTCTGTCGTTCTGTCTGTCATTCTGTCTGTCTGTCTGTCTGTCGTTCTGTTTGTCTGTCTGTCTGTCTGTCTGTCTGTCTGTCGTTCTGTTTGTATGTCTGTCTGTCTGTCGTTCAGTCTGTATGTCGTTCTGTTTGCCTGTCTGTCTGTCTGTCTGTCTGTTAGGGCTGCACGATTAAACCAAATGCGATAGTCATGCACATTTTGTCAGTAAAGACGTTTCTGTAATCCGTAGTAAATCTCCATCACGTGCTTTAAGATTGAGCAGCATTTACTACACAGAGCTGTAGTTCACTGACAGGTTACGCAAAAACAAATCGCAGACAATATTATTGCGGGATTGAAATCGACGAAATCGTTCGCAATAATGGCAGCTGTTTGCGTAGCTTCTCAGTGAACTACGGCTCTGTGTACTAAATGCTACTCCACCTGAAAGCATGTGAAAATACCACATTTAATAACATGTTTTTACTCCAAACTCACTTCTTAACGTCAGTCTAGTGTTTGAAATAAATCCTGTGAGATGATGTGGTTTCTTACACAGAATAAGGCATGCTAACATTTCATAGAATTCTAAGCAGTGATAAAGGCATTGCATTATAAATATACTTTATTATAATGAAAATGATAAAAATAAGAACTTAGATAAACGATATATTGTCTTAGTCGTGTGTTTATTAGTCATGTTGAATCTATGAAAGCCTCTTCTGTTTATTCAGCAACTGCTATAGGTGTTTCTTGGGTTTCTTCTTCATTTTTTTATAGTACTTTTTATCACATTTGCAGTTCTGCGTCTGTTTGCTCCGTTCAGATGCTGTAGTGCTGTTGAAGCCCGTATATCAGATAATGCACCCAGAAGAGCATCTCAATGGGTCCAGCACTGGTTTGTGAGGCTGGTTTGATGCTAGCTGAATGTTAATTAAATTCTAATTACGCTTTGCAAATGAGCAATCAAGATGAGCTAATTAGGGTCAACTTCAGGCTTCAATATCGGACAGGCTGCCAGGACTCAGAGGAAGGAGCTTTTAAATGGAGTGCTAACCAGCGTCCAAAGATGGGCCAAGGACGGGAAATAGATCCGATACTGAGCGTGTCCATGAGACAAAGAGGAAGACAGACTTATTCCCGAGACCCTTTTAAAGACGTCTAGTTTTCCGAACCATTACCCGTGAGAGATGGCTACTTGTCTAGAGGCGAAATAACCAGTTAAAGGCATGTTTAACACTGTCAGCAGAAGGTGGCCAGTTTTATTGTAACTATATCGGCGCTGACCATGTTCAGTCAGCCAGTGAAAGTGCCAGCAGTTCATAGCGTCCACAGTGTTTCTCACAGGATTGTGTGAGACTTGTGGCGGCAGGTGACGTCACATTAATTTGCATATGCATGACGTCATTGCGTCAAGTTTGCTTTCAGACGAGTTTTGGCTCTTCAGATCTGTTCTACTCTACGAACTGACACATACTGCAATACAACTGAATGCCCAATAAAACTGTTCTCATGATATTTTCATGTTGTCATACAATAAACAAGTATAAATAATACGACCCATCAATACTGCATGTTAACCAGGAATCAATTTTCACTATACTCCTGATTTATAATCATGACATTGTCTGATAAAATCAATATACATCTAACTTACACTAAAAAGTGACTATATGCGGTGGTTTTGGCTATATTACTGTTTTGCCTCATTCAGCGCACTGCCTGCGCCTGAGTAGCAAACTATGCGCATATTATCAGACGAATTATGTTCATATTTAAAGGTCCAAACTAGTTATCGACCGATATTGATTTTTATAACCGATACCGATGCAGATTATTTGCATGTTTATGTACCCGATAACCGATATTCAGAACCGATATTTATTTACTGTTATAAAGTAAATAAATAACTGAAGTCCGTTCTTTGCTTTCAGTCGTCTTAACAACAACAAACAACTGCTGAAAATTAACATTCTTTCATGTAAAATGTAATCTTCAAATTACAACAATATAACATTCTATTTATAAAAAGCATCATCAACAACACTGATATTAACAATAAGCAAAATAATGTTTAATGTGTTCAAATGGAGAAAATAAAGGACAGAAGTCATAAATTCATTTTAAACTACAGTTTTAGGTTTATAATCTGTTTAATAGACTAAAGAGTGAAGAATAATTCACTGAATAATATCCTCTGGAATATTGAAATAAGCTATAACAAACAAAACATCGTATTTTATTGCATTTCTTAACTGTTTTATCAGAATTATTAAAATATTTTTGTCTAAATTATGAAAACTGCTGACAGCGCGGTTTATCTATTTACACAGAACTACTCAAACTGCGATCGCTTGCGGAGATAATAAATAATTAATTTAGATAGAGATGTATTTATTTAGATGTTTATTGGTGAAATAATGGTTCTATAGTAAATGTTAATATAGTTTAGTGTGTTTCAAACGAGTGAATCTTGTATAAAGTTACATGTGTGGTCGTGCTGGAGCTTCTCCTGAGTGAACAGTGTGTGTGTGTGTGTGTCCACTGCTCCAGGTGTGTGTGTGTGTGTGTCCACTGCTCCAAGTGTGTGTGTGTGTGTGTGTGTGTGTGTGTGTGTGTGTGTGTGTCCACTGCTCCAGGTGTGTGTGTGTGTGTGTGTCCACTGCTCCAAGTGTGTGTGTGTCCACTGCTCCAGGTGTGTGTGTGTGTGTGTCCACTGCTCCAGATGTGTGTGTGTGTGTGTGTGTGTGTCCACTGCTCCAAGTGTGTGTGTGTGTGTGTGTGTGTGTGTGTGTCCACTGCTCCAAGTGTGTGTGCACTTGGATGGGTCAAATGCAGAGAACAAAATTTCACTGCTGGTTATACTCTGTATAATTATGTATATAAAAAAAAAAAAAAAAAATTTAAACCGTTTTTTTGTTTTTCATAACCGATTATGGTAAAATGCTTAAAAATCGGGAAAAATATCGGTTACCCGATATATCGGTCGATCTCTAGTCCAAACACTCAGTAAGCGACATGTGCTTGGAAACGCTGTTTTGTAAATGATTTACTGTCGACGAGTCGACTGCGGTCAGCTGAAAGTGCTGTTTCTCTGCCGCTCGCTGCTCAGAACAGACGCCGGGAGAGTCAGACCTCGCGCTCTGGAGACGATAGCTAAGGTTTTCTTTCCAAAAAAGTTGCTAGGTTTGTCATCAGTATGCACCTGTTATGGAAAAAAAGCCACCAGAATGTTCTGAAAGTTGCTAAATATTGTGCTAAAGTCGCGCTTGTGTGTGAGAGACGCGGGAGCTGATGGCAGCGGGGGGTGGATATCGTTGCGGCCCGCACATATAAATGAACGTATGGGAAACACTGGAGGTTGTCTGTGGGAGAGTCGACGGTTCTCGAGCACACAGAACGAGCCGTACGAGACGTGTAGGGCGAGGTGACGAAACGTGTCCAATAGTTAATCGATCGCGGATGGTTTCATTATCTCGGGCGGATAAAGAAGGTGTATGAGATCCGTCCAGGTAAAGTCTATGTGTGGGAAACACTGCGTTCAGCTGGATTTGTGTTTTTACGGTGAGGACTCTAGTTGTACTTACTCTATACTGTTCTCCTTTCTTGTTGTTTAGTCAGGCTTTCTTCTCTTGCTTCGTTCCATCTTCAGTGTTCACAGAGAACTTTTACCACACTTTGGTCCACTGTACTCTTGACATAAAATCGAGACTAATCTCATTGACGAGTGTGCAATGCAGTTCAATAGCTCTGAGCTAATAATCCTAGCTGACGCCCAGAAATAGAAAGCGGTCCATAAAAGCTTTTCAGCGTGCTTGGACTGCATCGAAGGAATCTAAAGGGACATTGGGAGTTTGGCAAAGCTTCATTTTGTTGCAGGTTTGTTAATTTAATAATGTTTTACATTAGCTGTGTAATGCTATGTAATTCATTCAATTATTTTTTGTTAATTTGAAGTATGCAACACAATTCATTAAATTATTTATTTGTTTGTTTGTTCGTTTTTTATTTTGGAGCATGCAACACAATTTATTAAAATTTTTTTTGTTAATTTAGAACATGCAACAAAATGCATTACATTATGATTGGTTAATTATTAATAACTATTTGATGTTAATTAGGTGGATACAACATTACTCATATATAGATATAGATATTTTTGTTTAGAAGGAGCATGCAACAATTAATTCAATTATGTTTTGTTAATTTAGAACATGCAATAAAATTCATACAATTATGATTGGTTAATTATTAATATTTTTTTGTTAATTAGGTAGATGCAACATTATTCATATATATATATATATGTTTTTGTTTGTTTAGAAGGAGCATGCAATACATTTTATTAGTCATTTGGAGTATACAGAAATTAATTAAATATTGTTTCGGTTTATTTGCAGCATTCAACATAATTCATTCAAATGTAATTTGCTACTTCGGAGCATGTAATACAGTACACGTGCATTTTAAAACAACTGAGGTTATGTAATTTTATATTTTCTATAAGAGAATGGGTAGCTAATGTAATTTACTTTAAGAAATGATGTTGTCTTTAATATTTAATGTAATAATACTACATGATGGAAATGAATGCTGAAATCATGACTGTTTTCTTTTTTTACCACACGGCTCCTTCCCAAATAAATAAATAATTGGATATGAAATATTGATTTGAGCTGAAATTATTTTATTATGTGAGAAGAAAGAGAAAATCGATTGTTCAGGTTTACAGTTTAGTGCTCCACCAATCAGAATCCAGTATTCCAGAGCATTTAAATAATATAACAGTACTGCATAATGCTTTATTACTAAACACTCGTTATTATTCCAGCAGACACAGACAAATGAAGGCTCAGTCAAGTGTTAATGATTCTATTAATGAGATTTAATTTCCAACAGCTATAAAAGCCATATGAAAAACATATGCCGCTCATCTACAGCGATGCCAGAGGTATGTTTCCGCATTAGAAGAGATGAGCTTTTTATAATTTGGCATAAAAAAGACAGGCTTTTAAATAGCTTCTTGTTAGCAAGCCATATGTTAGAATCAAGAAGTGTATTTTGCTGGTAAAAACAAGATGTCAGAAATCATATTTCTTCAGCAGATTCATGGAAAAGCTTGAGATAAGTTTGATAGGTTTAAAATGAAAGTAGATCTTTAAAGTCAAGTCTGTTCGAATGCAATAAAACTGACGTCTTCATCAAGACCTCGCATCTTCTGTAGGTTTATAGATGCTATGTAAACATGTTTTGTATTCTGCTCTTAGCTCGAGTGTGTTAACCGCTGACATGCTAACGTTAGAGGAGCTGGCATCGTATTCATCATTCACCGTCTCAAAGGACCGAGCATCAAGACACGTCCACGCTTTTCACACGCAGCATTACATATGAATCCCAGATGGGATCAAGTATTCTTAGATCAAGTGTTAGCAGATAAACAGCCTTAGCCGAGCGCTCGCTAATGCTATCCTTAGCAAAGGACCTTTGTGTTCCTGTCAATGCCAACAAGCTGTTTAAAACCCAACATATGAACATCTTTACATTTCACTACTGATTATATCCTGCATAATTGAGTATGTGACGAATAAAAGAACCTTGAACCTTGATCTCGTTCAGATAGCAGAAGAATTGTATAATTAGCATCAGTGTGTGTTCACTTACATTAAAATACCACACAGGGTTGTTATTATTGAGTTCAACTAAAACCATAAAAAACATTGAGTCACAATATATTTATTTATTCTGCTTAAAAATAAAACCAACATTTCCTGAATAAAATGAAATAAAAATATATATTTTTATTTTACTTCAGCTGTTAAGATTTCTCATTTTCGATAGTTTCGTTTAAGCACAAAACATGAAACATTAAAATAACTAAATAAATGCTAAAGCTATACAAATTACAGACAAAAAAAAATATTATGGACAAAAAACCTAATAAAAATGAGATTTCTAGAGTTTCAGTAATTTTATATTTTATACACGGGAATTTTTTACTAAAATAATTTACTGTTTGAATGTTTACTGTTTGTCATTAATGCCAAAATCATAATTATGAAAGGTGAAGTACTACAATAACTAAATCAAAAAAAAAACATATAACATTACTTAATAATAGCATTAAATAACAAAAAAAAAGATATATATATATATATATATATAAATTAAAACTAACTATATATAATAGTATCTCGATGCTAAAATGGCATTGATACTGTAGCATTGCCATTAAAATGGCTTAAATAACTTTAAATAACGTAATTAATTTGATAACTTTAAAATTAAGAATATAAAATGTTATCTAATTTGAAATATTAACAAAAACTAATAAAATAGCTAAAATAATACTGCTATAGTATTTAAAAAAATATCTAAATGTAATGTCACAAGACCTACAATGATGTTGTCTGACGAGCCCTAATAATTTAAATATGCTGATTAGTGGTTGATTAGTGTGTTTTTAATGCTTAGTGTGATACAGTGCCACACATAGTGGAAATAGTTGTTTAATGTACAGTGCTCAGCGTAAATGAGTACACCCCCTTTGAAAAGTAACATTTTAAACAATATCTCAATGAACACAAAAAACATTTCCAAAATGTTTACACGACTAAGTTTAATATAACATCTGTACAACATGAAAGTACGGTTAATAATATAACTTAAAGAACAACATTTTCAGTTTTACTCAAATTAGGGTGATGCAAAAATTAGTACACCCCACTGAAAGTCTCTGGAGCAAAGCTACATTTTAGACTACAAATGTCTAATTTAACAAGAATTCAACCACAGGTGAGTCTAATTATTCATTACACAGTTGACAGTTGACTATAAAAGGGTGTTTCTTAAAGAAAACCCCTTCCCATTTCATGCTGTCAGCAATGGCACCACATGGAAGAGAAATGTCACAAGAAAATAATTTCTAATTTAACAAGAATTAGAGGTCTGCACGGGCTCAAAACTGAAGCCCGAACCCGGCCCGTACCCAAGATCGTCTGACCCAACCCGACCCGACCCGACCCGAGCGGCACAGTTCAATTTAGAGCCCGAACGCGACCCGAAATCCCCCCCCCTCCCACGAATAGCCAACTAAAAAAAAAAAGGAAAAAGGTTGCATTTCACGATTGCATGCAAAGAAACGGATTAATCAAGGCTCTGCCATTTCACAAACATTTACCAGTTATGAAAGTTTGTGAACATCAGGTGCAGCGGTCGCATACATTCTGCCGAGTTTATGAATTTTGTATGGACAAGAAGATGATGACCGTGCAAATTATGGTCATTTTTTGTCAGTTAAGGCTCGTTAGCATTCTGTCTACTTTAAATCAGACATAAGATCTTAAATAAGATTGTATTTATTTGAATGAATTAATCATTTATTTGTGAGAGAGAGAGAGAGAGAGAGAGAGAGAGAGACCGAGGAAAGTTGCGCGTGCATGTGAACCTGCTTCTGCGCGTCTCTCTCTACAAGCAATGAGGCTTAGTTACTTCAAAAACAGCGATTTTGCGCCTCATTGCAGATAAATCTAATGTTGTGACTTGCGAGTCAGTAGCCTGTCGAAGCTATTTTACTAATAAAAGTTTCCGTGCTGTTTGTGCGCGATCTCTGATATGTGTGTGCGTGCGTCTATGAAAGCAGCGAAGCCTCTGCATATAGTTTTGGTTTAGCTACAAACCCCAACCCGACCCGAGCCCGAAGCTATCCATTAAACATTAACCCGAAACCCGACCCGAAACCCGAAAGTATTTCGGCACCCGCGGGTTCGGGTCGGGTAGCAGACCTCTAACAAGAATTCAACCACAGGTGAGTCTAATAATTCATTACACAGTTGACAGTTGACTATAAAAGGGTGTTACTTAAAGAGAACCCCTTCCCATTTCATGCTGTCAGCAATGGCACCACATGGAAGAGAAATGTCACAAGACCTGAGAAAGAAAATAATTTCTTTACACAAGAAAGGTGAAGGCTACAAGAAGATCAGCAAAGCTTTACTTATCAGTCAGAATACTGTAGCAAAAGTGGTACAAACATTTAAAAAATATATCTCACAGAGACGTCCAGGTCGTCCACGGAAGTTAACACCTCGTCAGGAGCGTCTTCTGATGAGAAGGGTTGAAGAAAATCGACATGCAAGTTCACTGCAGTTATCTAAAGAAGTAGAAAGCCAAACTGGGAGCACTGTATCTATACATGTTGTCTATGTAGTGTGTGTGTGTGGAGAAGATTATCTATAAATGCATTGTGACAAATGCAAAAAAATGTGTTCATGACGGTTGGTTATGTAAGGGAAATGTTAATGAACTAATTAAAAATAGATGATATTGTTCTTGATTTGTGCGATGCATTTGCATGCTTATCAGAGGACTGCGTCATTAGCTTGGAGTCAGATGTGAGCCGCTTCACATGTGCTCTTTCTGGGCTGTATGTAGAGCGTTCCTGATGTAGTTAGCTGAGCCGGGGATGTTTGGAGCAGAACCAGCCCGAGCACGTGCCAGAGATGTGCCACCGCGGCTTGTTAAGTGAGTCTGAAGATAATCTGTGTGGTCACAGATGAATTAGTGGCGTATGCAGTGTCGGGGAAAGTTACTTTTAAAAGCAATGCGTTACAATATTGCGTTACTCTCTAAAAAAAGTATCTAATTACGTTACTTAGTTACTTGTTATGGAAAGTAATGCGTTACATTACTTTTGCGTTACTTTCAGCGTTACTTTTTAAATATGAGCAGGGCTTGATTGTTTGTTTTTAATATAATAAGTTATATTTATAGCAAATATAAAAGCCTTTCACATCATAAAGTGTAATGAATAAACCTCAGACTGAAGGACGAGTAAATCACGTCTGTACAGAAGAACACAGGAGAAGTTCAACACTCTTCAGTGATTAAAACAATTATTAGTTTATCTAAAGTAATTTGTGCTTATTAGTATGATTGAACTGATCATCAAAGGTCAGCAGCAAACACATCGGTTAATAAAATGAGATTAGATATATTTGTGTTGTTTAACATATTTAATTATTGCATCATATTCTGAGTTTTAATTCATTTTGATGAATACTGAATCTGTTTTTTGCGAGTGGGATGAATTAATACACGTTCATATTTAGTGTAGTAAAAATACCAGTTTAATATGGAGCTATTGTTTCAGCTCCGGGAATTAGTTATTAAATATTTAATATGCTCGATTAAGCCCTATTAATATTTCTTTACAGTTTACACCTTATTAAGTGCTTGTCCAGCAATCACTAAAAAGTACATTCTGTTAATCTAATTAAAATCTCGCTTACATTCCCCGTGGCCCCAGGTAACGATAAACAAGATTAATAATTTCTCGTTTTGAGCTAGGTTGCGTTATCTTTAGGGCAAATAAGGATAAAAATACTTAAAATCACATTCCAGAGACACTTGTTTATAAAATGGAAAAGGTTTATTCGTGATATTGCTATTCTAACATAAATGGATTATTTAATAAAAGCCCAAACATACACACATACGAGAGTTGAGGTTAAGGTTTAAAGAATGACATTCTTTCCTATTTCATAACTTAACCAACCAGCCAAAAGATCACGAACGAATGTCTTTGCTTCGTTACTGCATTCAGATCAAAATTTTAACCAGTTCAGTCAGGATTAGGAATTCAGTTTGTACTTGCTTGGATTGGTATAAAGCAGGCTCGAAGTTGGTTCGTTTTCCCGCGGGAGTTCTTTGTTTCGGGCGTCACGTGTTCAGCTCGGGCTCCTTCGGTTGCTCTCGTGTGGAGACTTGAGACGGCTGCGTGACGTCACCGGGAAAGCTCTCCTCCGCAATCGTTGAATTCGTGGCTCCGTTACGGCTTTGGCACGGTCTTAGACCCCCTCCGATGGTTGGTTTCGTTGTGAGAGTCCAGCGGGCCGGCTTCCAGGTCAGCCTTGCGCCCGTTTGAGCGCGCCGTTACGAGTTCAGGAGCACCAGAGAGTTGCAAGAGGGAAGAGAGAGCGGCGCGCCGCTCGCGCGTCGTTTTAAACAGTCCGTTTTTTTGGACATCCCCAAAGGCGGCTGGTCCAATCAGAGCGTCGGTACGGGGCGGAGCCCCGCCTGCACGGCTGGTTTTTGCAAGGCATTTTCATGGAGAAAAGAATAACTTTTGATCCCTGTATTAAAACTTTTATCACGTTTACACATTTATAATATCACCACATTCGTTATCGTACTGATTCATGAAATTTTGCAGCCATTCATAAAAGTCTAAACACTACCTAAACATTCCAGCTTAAAGTATGATTAGAAATCAGCCCACGTTTTCCTAAATTAATATTCATATTCCACAAGCATATGAGAGAAAGAGTACACATTAATATCCATATATTTCTTTGTGGATGCTTTGAAAGTCATGAAATGAACGAATGTCTTTGAGAAGCGTTCCCGCACATTCCTTTGTTCCATAATAGGAAGAAACGCGCGCTTTTTGCGCTGAGGCGGAGGAGGGGCTTTTAGAGGGCTGCGGATTCTTTAGCTGCCCCCCTTCTGGTGACTTGTAGAGTTGAATTCCTGCCGATATACGTTACATATCCCCCTCGGGCTTGGTGATGTTCCCCTGATGGAACATTGTCAGGCCCTGGAACAAGAGGCAGGAAGAACAGGCACATACAAGACACAAACATCATTCCTATCACTGACTAAAACCTGGTGCAGGGTAATTTGGGAAGGAACAGGTTAGAAACTTGAGAAGACATAGGGATGCATTGTTTATCATTATTGACAATTGGGTCATTTTTGACTGTTTTAATTGTCAGGGGCTCGACGGGGCGGTATAGGCATGATCTCAGTCAGGTTGTTCAAATTCTCGGGTTCGGGGTCTCGGTCGGGATTACCACGTCGAAAAAGGCGAGGGACGCCTGACGTGCATTTGTTGAGAGACTCTTGGACGACGTTCACTCGCCTGTGTAGGAGGAAGGCCAGTGTCAAATTCATAACATATCCTACGATAGTAGAGATACAAAGCGCCGTGTCAGCGGCAGACCAGGACCGAATAATTGGCGCGCCGGCGGGCGGAAGGCGAGCGATAGCTTCTATCGCTGTCAGCCGGTGTCAATTCAACAAGAGATTTCGATTTCAACCTGATATTCATCGTCGGTGAGGTGATACAATGCTAACTCGTCAATATGGAGGATCACGCCCTTCGGGACAGTGATCCATAACATTTGGTTGGGCAAATTAATGCGCGTGGCGTCGTGTTAATCGCAGGTGAGGGTGGCTGTTCGTGCTGGGGTACTGACCAGCCATCGGTTTCTGATGATTTCGGCTTGCGTTACCTCAACTTGAGAACGTGGTGTTGTTTCGGCGGGGCACTAGTGTCGGGTTTAATGGATTCTAAACCCCGGATGCCCCTGGTATTATCGCGTACGCGGAGTTTACTCGGGTAGGGGGGAGTGAATGTCCTAAGTGAGCGTGCCCATCTTTAAGTTTGGGGCCAGATACAACTGCTCGTTGTTCTCGTAATACGCAGCGACTTTAGGAGCGTGGATTTTGACATAGGTTTTCCCTTGCCGTAATCCCACATTCACAACGTCTTTGAGCCGGTAAACATTATTAACGTCGATAATGGGCAAACTGAAAAGACAACTAAATCACCTGTTTCCGGGTTTGCGTATACGGGAATAGCGCTACCGGGAAAGGGGCGAGATGGGTTTGGATGAGACTAGCGGGGCCCGCAGTGGCCGAAGTTACAACGTTTGAACAAGGCTAAGAGGTATCGTGTAGCACGGAATCCTATTCATGGCTACGTTGTCAATCGAGGAACTTACATCGTGTATCATGTCGTTCATGATTTTGGCGGGTGGCCTCGATCGGTCGACAGCGGTTCTCACAGCGAGTTACAGCGACTTTACTGACGGAAGTCGATCTCAATTTCAGGACCTGGATTCAAGGTTTGGTTAAGGGGTTCAAAGTGAAAGAGAGGAAAGGAAACACAAAGTGAGACACGAGATAAAGAAACCAAACGATAAAATAAATTTTAAAAAATTAAAAATTAAAAAAAAATTAAAAAAAAAAAAAAAAAATTATAATAATAAAAAATATTATCTGATAATAAAAAAAAAAATTTGAGAGTAACTCCTCTCTACTAGATTGGTCCTAGCAGTGCTGCGGAGGAGAGAATATGGGTTGTGTCTAAGCATGGTTGCTATATGTTTTCCTAAAATGACAATACGTATGCTTGTGTGGTGCATATGGTTGTCGGTCTGTGTCAGTCGGTTTGATCTTCCCCCTTTTCCTGTCGGTGGTTTGGATTTGCCGGTTGGCACTGGCAACCCATCATGGTGCATCGTGTGCGTGTGTCAGCATACTCCCCCTCTGGCCGTGAGGTACTACGAGCTGTGGCGCAGTGAGTGGCTCAGGGACATGCGTGTGGACACCGTCTTGCAGATGCAGCATGTAGTCGACAGAGTGGAGCTCGCGGAGCTCGGAGGATGTGTTCAGGTCCGTATAGGAACTGGAATGTTCAAATGGGTTTGACATGTGAGCTGTCATGGTTCGTAGTGACGAATCCGCATGTGAGGGTGAGGAGATCGTCAGCAGCGAAGTGAGGTGTTATGGTAATGCAGAAGGGCAGGGGTGTGCTCGCCAGTGGCGTGCTGGCGGCGGGTTACTGCTGCCACTGTAGGGTTGGGTGGGAGGGCATGAAAGGTCCAGGACTCTTCATGTGATGCACCTGCTGTGGTGAGGGCATCGTTTTGGTCATTTGAGGGGCTGGAGTTTGGGAGGAAACGTTTAGGATGTCAGGCCTGATCTGGTGTTCTCCGGAGGAATGGCAGGTGACTGAGACAGCACTTTCAGGAACTTGGAGTTTCATCAGCAGGTGTTTGTTGGACGCTGCTGTGATTTGGAGTATTGGGTGTTGAGTTAGTGTTTAACTCTGTTGCTGGGTTTTCAGGTGGGGTTTCATGTCCATCTGAAGTTAGGGTGTTTACTGTTCTCTGAGAGCAAGGTGAAGCGGTGCTGTTTTCTGGGGCTGATTTGTTCAGCTTGTCACTGCCGTTCCGTCTGACAGCTAGTCAGGCTGACTCTGGTTCGTCTTCCTTTTCCCACTGATTCTCATGAGACCACTTCTCCCAGTGTCGTCCAGGTGAGCGTTGACGTCCACGCGGTTCATCCCATCGGTCATACCTCTGTTCAGGTCGAGTGTCAGCGTGTGAGTCTCGTTCTCTGTTGGACGGGAGTGCATTCCATTCTCTGTGTGGTGGCTTAGCGCTGTCTTGGCGTTGGGTGCCCTCTAGAGCCAGTTCCTGGTGTTGCGTGTTGAAATCAAGAACTGCTGGGGTTTTTGTGCTCTTTTCTGAGGCCATCTTTTGTTTGTAGTAGGCCTTTTGCACCAAGTCTCGCAACTGCTGAGTGTTCATCGTTCGTGGACATGCGAGAACGCCAAGATGGTGGCTTATGCCAGGATGAAGATTCCTGAGGAAGAGAGTTTTAAAGTTCAGTTCATCTTCCATGTCAGAATCATTGCGAGTTCCAAAATATGCTTGTCTGAGTCGACTATAGTAAGCTTGAGGAGTGTCGTGACGTCCTTGTCTCGTCTCCAGGGCAGCCACTAAGCCTTGATCGGACTCAGGGTCGGCGAACTCTTTAATAAGGGCTTTTCGCAGCCGTTGATAATCAGTCTTTGTGTTAACAGGCTGCCGGTCCAGGAAGCTGCGTACTTCAGGGCTGGATGTCGTTCGGAGTAAATAGAGTTTATCTTTGTCCGTAACGTTAGGTCGCATTTCCAGATGGAAATCAATATCTTGCAGATACGCTTGGACCGTTTGGCTGTTTGGCACTGCTGGGGTTGAATTTGCCAACGTTTCGGGCGAGCTTGTCAAGGTCTTTTAGGTCCAAGCTGTGCGACGATCTGCGGCTGGCTGCAGCAGATTCTTCTGGTTCTGTCGTGATATAAAGTTCTTCAGACGGCACTGGTGACTGTTTTAACATCACCCCCTCTGTCTTATGTTCACGTGTCAGTCCAGGCACAGGTGACTTGGTCCTGCTTGGCAGGGGTGCGGTTGGTGCACGTCCTGTCCTTGACGGCTCATGGCGTAGTTCGTAAGCGTGCTTGAGTTCCTCTTGGAAACTTTCAGACTCCTCTGTGACGTAGTCGAGCTGTTGTGTTAGGCGGCTGATCTCGTTTCTTGATTCAGCCAAATGAGCTTCGAGGGCCTTGATTCTGCTGTTTTTGTCCCTGAAGTCAGTCTTTGCCTTCTCTAGTAGCTTCTCTGCATACTGTAGCTTGTCTGCACGATCAGCGAAGTCCTCTTTGAGTTGCTGCATTTCGTGGCTGGTAGCTGCTAGAGTTTCTTTTAGCCTGTTGATCTCCGCATCGGCGCCTTGCTCCACCTCATCGGTCCCTTCCTGTCGTTCACGTTCCAGCTGCTCTATGCGTCGTTGTGCGCTTGTCAGCTCCTGCTGGCGTTGTGCGGCGTGCTTGTCGCTCAGTTTGAGGGTGGCGATGAGTGTGTGACTTAAGCTTGAGGTGATCTTGGCTAATTCTTTGTGACTGTAGTTTTGACTTGGGTCTTGTCTCATGATGCTTGTGATGTTGTCATCTAGTTGGTCCTGTGTCTGATGTTGGAGTGCTTCAGCAGCTTTAGGGAGGATGCTGTTTGTTGTAGCACTTAGCCACATTTCCAGTCCTTCCCAGTGACCGACATGTTCTGGCTGGTGATACATGTTCTGGCGGTGATGGGATCTTGGACCGAACTGACACAGACCTTGGATGGGAAACAAAGCAAAACAAAAACACAAACAAAACAACAGGGGTGTGAATGTGCACAGTGTAGTGTATGCTAGTGTTGAGTGTGATTCTGTTTCTGTGGTCCTCTGTGGTGGGGTGCGTGTAATTTGCAGCTTCTGCGTAGAAATTGAGCCCACGTAGAGGCAGCACTGTTTGGAAACAGAAAGAAAAGCACACTAACAGAATGAGTACACAGGGACAATAACACTAGACCGATCTCTCTTTTAATAGCAGATTCTCTCTTCGCTTTGTTAAGTCTGATTTAGAAGGACGCTTCTAATCAGAGGATTGTAGGCGAGTTTTCTCTTTTGTAACAAGACTGGTATTGCTATTCCAATTTTCTCCTTGATGGAGGAAAACAACAGCAATGACAGTACTTGTCCCTGAATGGCAGGATTTTACACCGCAACGCTGGTCAGCGTGTGTCACGCGTGTTAAAACTTTTGCCGATGTCTATCTTCTCATTGCGCCTGCTTTAACCTGGGGGAATAGGATTTCACAATAGAGGGTAAATGGTAAACAGTTTTGAATGTGGTTCTCAAGTTTCATACATATCTGTTCAATTGTGACATTTCGCTCTATTCGTGATCTTCCCTTGGTTAGCTTTAAGCAAACAAGTCAAATTAGAAGTTAGTAACAGGGAGAAAAGAAAAGAGAAATTAAGATTTATTCCCAAGATTTAAAACTAATACGTTGGCACAAGGTGGTGCTGTTGAGTCGCTATGCTAAGGTTACGTTTCATGCTCCAGATTGGTGAGAAATGACTTTGACTGTATGGTGTCACTGTCACTTCTCTAACACAGCACTAGGGGGAGCACTATCTACTCTCAGGCCTAAGTAAAGAGGACTAATTTTAATTTAATAAAATTATTTTAATTAAATTATTATTAATTTTTACTTGAGTTAATCAGATCACCTAAGGAAATGAAGTATGGCCTACAGGGGGCGCCAGACTTGTGTTAAGTCTGAAATTATAATTAAAATTAGACTTTGTGGTTTCTAATTAAAATGTATGATGTTATAATTAAAATTAATAGGATTCACTTAGGATTAGAATTTACAAATGCAATCTGCAATTGAGTTGACAAACCAATATTGTTGCAAAATGTAAACAGGAAGTGTAATTAATTATTAAATGTAATTAGAATTTTCGAATTCATAATTAATTATTAAATTAATTTACAGCTTCTAAATCACTAGTTTTGGATTCCCATAATAGTAATTAAAATAATTTCCAAACTTAAGCATTCCTCTCATTGTCATTAACATCAAAAAAAATAAAAAAAAAATAATCAATCGGTATCCTACTTGTAAATGAAATTAAAAATTTCTGGCCCTCTTGATAACTTAAGGTTTTATTGTAGTGGTCAAATTATAAGAGCGTTTATGGTTCATAAATGGATGCTGTTGTTGCTGGAAGCAGGAATTGAAAATTTTATTAAATTAAATTAATTCAAAATTATTTTGTAATCAATTGTGACATTCAATTAACAATTAAAAATTCCTAACACTAGCGCTCATCCATTGATGTGTTATGAAATCATAAAAGCCATTATAATTGAATGCAATCAAATCACCATATTATCAAGATAATGGGGTAATACTAAATTATCTTCTAATAACCCACCAGTTATTAAGCTGGTCCCACAAAAGGTAAAAAGACTTTAATCAGCTGTTATATTAAACCAACCTGTGAAATTGTTAACACTGATGAACATTAACACAGCCAACTTAAAACATAGTTAGTCTTTTAAATGAGAGAGGGAGGGAGAGAGAGAAAGGGAAAACGTGAGTGGCTTTCTCACACACACCCACTGCATTCAAGCTTTAAATGCTATGTGCTAATCGCTAGCCGTAATGCTACCAGCATGGCTAAAGCTACAATGCTACAGTTTCTTTGTTAGCTTATATGCGCTAGCGCTATTAGCTTACACGTGGCTAAGTCTCCACGTGGCTAAACTGGTCGCTATGGCGACTCGGTGCCTGTAGGCAGAAGGAAAATGTGCTTCACGCTTCAGAGTCAACGAGCCTGGTTCAGACTTGAATTTTCTATAGCACATATAATCTCACTCATTTAGGACGAGATACATTTATCTACGGGTTACTTATCAATTATCAAAGCCTCGGCGGGCTATCATGCGAATATCTGTCTGTTTAGACCGCACACATAAAAAACAAACAATCAATTGCAAAATTTCTCCCTTTCTCAAAAACGACTGGCCACTCCTTTGAGCGCCGTGCGTTTGAATTCACTCGTGAACTCAAAAATGGGCTGAGAATTACTTAAATAGCTACTTTAATATTCTACAGCGGGAGTCACGTGGCTGGGTTTGCAGTGGAACACGCACTAACAAAAGCATTACCACGAAGGCCTTAAGAGAGGGGCAACAAGGGACATGCTCGTTCGCCTCTCATGCGCTTTAGAGCGACTTTTATTAATTATTTACTGCAGTTTAATTTCTTCTCGAACTCGAGTTAACAGTTACACTCTCTTTCATTCAAACTCACTGTGTTTCACAAACCAGAATGCAATATCACAAATAACCGTTTGTTTCTCTATATTTACTCAATTCTTTTCCGGATAAAGATTGAGAAATAACTTATTGTCTCTGGTTTGACTTATCAGATTTAAATCTTTAATTGTCCGCTTTTTTCCTCCACCATTTGTAGTAAAAATACCAGTTTAATATGGAGCTATTGTTTCAGCTCCGGGAATTAGTTATTAAATATTTAATATGCTCGATTAAGCCCTATTAATATTTCTTTACAGTTTACACCTTATTAAGTGCTTGTCCAGCAATCACTAAAAAGTACATTCTGTTAATCTAATTAAAATCTCGCTTACATTCCCCGTGGCCCCAGGTAACGATAAACAAGATTAATAATTTCTCGTTTTGAGCTAGGTTGCGTTATCTTTAGGGCAAATAAGGATAAAAATACTTAAAATCACATTCCAGAGACACTTGTTTATAAAATGGAAAAGGTTTATTCGTGATATTGCTATTCTAACATAAATGGATTATTTAATAAAAGCCCAAACATACACACATACGAGAGTTGAGGTTAAGGTTTAAAGAATGACATTCTTTCCTATTTCATAACTTAACCAACCAGCCAAAAGATCACGAACGAATGTCTTTGCTTCGTTACTGCATTCAGATCAAAATTTTAACCAGTTCAGTCAGGATTAGGAATTCAGTTTGTACTTGCTTGGATTGGTATAAAGCAGGCTCGAAGTTGGTTCGTTTTCCCGCGGGAGTTCTTTGTTTCGGGCGTCACGTGTTCAGCTCGGGCTCCTTCGGTTGCTCTCGTGTGGAGACTTGAGACGGCTGCGTGACGTCACCGGGAAAGCTCTCCTCCGCAATCGTTGAATTCGTGGCTCCGTTACGGCTTTGGCACGGTCTTAGACCCCCTCCGATGGTTGGTTTCGTTGTGAGAGTCCAGCGGGCCGGCTTCCAGGTCAGCCTTGCGCGCGTTTGAGCGCGCCGTTACGAGTTCAGGAGCACCAGAGAGTTGCAAGAGGGAAGAGAGAGAGGCGCGCCGCTCGCGCGTCGTTTTAAACAGTCCGTTTTTTTGGACATCCCCAAAGGCGGCTGGTCCAATCAGAGCGTCGGTACGGGGCGGAGCCCCGCCTGCACGGCTGGTTTTTGCAAGGCATTTTCATGGAGAAAAGAATAACTTTTGATCCCTGTATTAAAACTTTTATCACGTTTACACATTTATAATATCACCACATTCGTTATCGTACTGATTCATGAAATTTTGCAACCATTCATAAAAGTCTAAACACTACCTAAACATTCCAGCTTAAAGTATGATTAGAAATCAGCCCACGTTTTCCTAAATTAATATTCATATTCCACAAGCATATGAGAGAAAGAGTACACATTAATAGCCATATATTTCTTTGTGGATGCTTTGAAAGTCATGAAATGAACGAATGTCTTTGAGAAGCGTTCCCGCACATTCCTTTGTTCCATAATAGGAAGAAACGCGCGCTTTTTGCGCTGAGGCGGAGGAGGGGCTTTTAGAGGGCTGCGGATTCTTTAGCTGCCCCCCTTCTGGTGACTTGTAGAGTTGAATTCCTGCCGATATACGTTACATTAGTCTAGATTAGATCTACAGTAAGATCATGTTCACACGGCGCTCTCAGTCAATAAATGAGGAAAAAAGTAACTCTCAACCCTCAACACTGGTCGTATGACACTGAGACGTCACTGATACCTGGAGAAAATACAACCGCTTCAGGAGACGAGTACACGAGCGCCAAACGCTGATTGTGTTACAAACAACTAAAGTTCTGTGAAATCAGCGTTGCATTATTTATGATGCATATTAATCACGTCACACCTTGAGATGTTGCATTAGTAGAAATCTGGCTTTTAAAATGCAATCATCTTTCTAATCTTTCAGACGGATGACAGCAATGAAGACACTTCCAAAATTAATAAACTCATATTTATATGTGATTTATACTCATTTAATAGCGTAAAATATATTTTGTATTTTATACATGATTCCAATTTAAAATAACTTTTCTATTGGAAATATAGAAAATATTTTGATATTATTTGAATATATTAGTGATATATGTAATTATAATTTAAAATAAATATTATATAAAAAATTTAAATATTACATTTAAATTTATTTAATTGTAAATTTTTAAGCCATTTTATAACAATTGCACTCACAAAGAGCAGTTTCTAGCTATTAAAATATATTAGAGCATAATAGTATATTATGTAATAAATATATCTAAAAATATTATTTTCATATACTTATTTGACTAATTTTTATGATTTTTGTTGCACATGATTGATTAATCATTATGTTTTAAATAAAGAATTTTTTACAATTGTATAGTTTTTAACTTTTTTATCAATTAAATGCAGCCTTGGTGAACAGAAGAGACTTTTAAAAACATTAATAAATCTGAATTATTCTTAATTATTGTGTGTATTTTCCTGGTTAGAAGATATGTATTAGTAAGTTCAATTATTATTATTTTTATAATATTCATTAACGTTTGATGTCGTACGTGTCTCTGTACGCAGTAACTTCAAATCACATATATGAATTATGTTTTATGAACAAATACTCATGAGATCTCGCTCCTGAGGCAAAATGATTGATTATGGATCTGATAATGAGATTATGGCAGAACATTAGTCAAGCTTGTCAGGCTAAACTATGGTGCTTTTATTTCATTTTCTTTATCTCTGCTTGTACACTGGCATATAGTTGAGCTTAGAGCTCCAGAGATAAACTAAAAAGGCAAAAATATCTATTTTTTGTCAGGACCTGTATGTGTTTCAGATATTGTGTGAGTGGGTCATGTAGAGCGGCGTGAAAGACAGAAGAAGGGCAGAACTAATATGACTTCTTTATTTGGCCGTGTGACCAATCACTTAATGGTGTGTGTGTGTGTGTGTGTGTGTGTGTGTGTGTGTGTGTGTGTGTGTGCATGCATTAGTGTGTGTGTGTGTGTGTGTGTGTGTGTGTGTGCATTAGTGTGTCTGTGTGTGTGTGCATTATTGTGTGTGTGTGTGTGTGTGTGTGTGTGTGTGCATTAGTGTTGTGTGTGTTGTGTGTTGTTGTGTTGTGTGCGTTAGTGTGTCTGTGTGTGTGTGTGTGTGTGTGTGTGTGTGTGTGTGTGTGTGTGTGTGTGTGTGTGTGTGTGTGTGTGTGAGCATTATTGTGTGTGTGTGTGTGTGTGTGTGTGTGCGGGGGTGCGTGAGTGCGTGCATGCGTGTGTGCGTGCGTGCATGCGTGTGTGTGTGCATGCGTGCGTGCGCGTGTGCGTGCGCGTGCGTGTGCGTGTGTGTGTGTGTGTGTGTGTATTATTGTGTGCGTGTGTGTGTGTGTGTGTGTGTGTGTGTGTGTGTGTGTTAGCATTATTGTGTGTGTGTGCGTGTGTGTGTGTGTGTGCGGGGGTGCGTGAGTGCATGCGTGCATGCGCGTGTGCGTGCGCGTGTGCGTGCGTGCGTGTGCGTGTGCGTGTGCGTGTGCGTGTGTGTGTGTGTGTGTGTGTGCGTGCGTGTGCGTTAGAGGACAGGTCACAGGAACGAGACGTCTGAGTTCCTTCTGTTGATGTGGAAGTTAATTTTCCAGCAGTAATGTGAATATATTCAGGTGTGTTTTCTCTAATCAAACGACCTCTAATTACAGTGTTTATATTGCCCTGCAGGAGAGTCGTGACTTTATATCAAAGGCTGGGAACTAGGGCTGGACAATGACGCTTAAAATATTTCTTTGATAATATTCAGTGTATGTGAATGTTGATATTTCATGTGCTTTGAAATGGCATTAAGATAATCTTGAAATCTCCACAAAAAAATATTCATATTCACTATATCGTTTAGAAAGCCTAGGTTAATTGTGTAATACTGACAAATTTTCTCACTTTTTTTGCTTTGAGATCTTAGTTAACTGACTAAAACTACAACAGTGGCACATTAATATCTCATAAAATCATACCTCGCCAATATTTCATCCCAAATGATCTCCCCAAAGTTTGATCCAATTAATGCAGCCTTAGTGAGGAGAAGAGACTTTCAAAAACATATTGTAAAAAAAATCACAATTATTCACATTTTTGGCCTGTAGTGTGTATATTTTTTCCATGTTAGAAGACACCTAAATGTGTTAAGTAAAATGTATTAAATATAATATTTACTTGATTTTATTATCAGTTACAGGATTTTGGCAATGAAATGTGTTTGTTGGTCTTGAATATAGCGATGCAGTGCACAGAATCTTACATTTACGCTTCATAATCTAAGCGCTAAATATAATTTCAAAGTTTTATTTATTTATTGTTCTATTTTAGGGTGAAATATGTTCTTGACAGGTTCAACCTATATGTCTGTATTTTCAGAAGTGATGCTGTTACAACTAGGGATGGGTATCGTTAAGGTTTTAATGGTATTACTACTCTTATCGATACTGCTTATCGATCCGGTGCTTTAACGGTATTCTTATCGGTACTTTTTGTTATTTATATATATACATACATATATACATACATACATACACATATATGTATGAAATATATATTTCTATGATAGATTAGCAGCTTAATTAACATGGCTTTATATTCTGAAATGTTAAATAAATATTTCATTAAATAAATATAAAACATCAATTTGTAAATGCAGCAGTGTGCAGGAATTTTTTGTTTTATATACATAAGATAAGATAGAGTAAGAACATGAACAAAGAAACAAAGTTAAACAAACTGACAAATATACCATTTATTGTGTGTGTATTTGATCGTTTGGACGCGCCCAAAGCTTGGAGCGTGCCGTGCACGCACACGCACACACACACACACGCGCGCAAACACACACACACACACACACACGCACACACACGCACACGCACACTCACACACACACACACACACACACACACACACGCACGCACGCACGCACGCACACACACACACGCACACACACTTCAGCCTGAGGAACAGCGTCTCTCGTGTGGATTGTACTTCCAACATTTCATTATCAAACATGTCCAGCAATTTAGTAACTGTAAAGACGGGATTTTACAACAATCGACAGACGATTGATCTGATTCTGACGTTAAGTTTTGGTCAGGGAGGAACGAATGCGCGCCGCTGTGAAGGGAAGGAAGTTGTGTTAGAAGAAACACGGCTATAATCTTTAGAAGCTAAAAAAAACATTAAATAAACTCAGTTTAATATAACAGCCACAGGCCTAAAGTGTAAGCATGTTTTAATGATTAGTTCTCTCTTCTAGCATAAACAGGGCTTATGTCGCGCGTGCTGAACTCCTCCACGTGAGCGATCGCGCTTCTGATTTGGGAATAGCAAAAATGCATCATAGACAAGAGTTTGAATATTATTGCATATAAAAACAGCTGGTGACTCTGGCGGGATATAATTTGCAAGATAATGTGTATATATATATAGCAATAATAAATGTATGTGTGTTTTCTTAATTTCTCCAGTACCGATAGCAGAACCGTTAACGTCAGAGCTTATCGATACTCCGGTCTTTTATAATTTAGCCCCGAGACCGATTAAATACCGAGTTTCGGTACCCATCCCTAGTTACAACCAACCATATAAATGCCACTCAAGCTGGGAAATGTACACACACACATACACTCTCTCTTTCTATCACTCTCACACACACACACACACACACACACACACACACACACACACACACACACACACACACACACACACACACACACACACACACATACACTCTCTCTCTATCACACACACACACACACACACACACACACACACACACACGCACAAACACACACACACACACACATACACTCTCTCTCTATCACACACACACACACACACACACACACACACACACACACACACACACACACACACACACACACACACACACACACACACACACACACACGCACGCACGTGCACACACACACATACACACACACACACAAACACACACAGTGCTGTATGACTCTTTGCCCTCACTGCCACTCAAGCTGGGAAATGTACACACACACATACACTCTCTCTCTCTATCACACACACACACACACACATACACTCTCTCTCTATCACACACACACACACACACACACACACGCACGCACGTGCACACACACACACACACACACACACACACACACACACAAACACACACACACACACAAACACACAGTGCTGTATGACTCTTTGCCCTCACTGTATCCGAATGCTTTCAGTCAAATCACTCAAGACCTTTTTAGCTCTTCAGAAGATGGAAATTCAAAATGCAGCCGTTCCCTGAGCCTCCCGAAAGCACTTAGCAGCGCTGCGTCGATGCACTCACAAGAAGAGCAAGAACTAAACAAGCATGAAACATTTCTCTCGGAATGCATGTTAATGATGTATACGTTAATTAAGACATTAAAGGATTAGTTCACTTTCAAATTAAAAATTCCTGATAATTTACTCACCCCATGTCATCCAAGATGTTTATGTATTTCTTTCTTCAGTCAAACAGAAATTAAGGTTTTTGATGAAAACATTGCAGGATTTGCCTCCATATTGTGAACTTCAATGGACTCCAAACGGTTAAAGGTCAAATCTACAGTTTCAGTGCAGCTATAAACGATACCAGACGGTGAATAAGGGTCTTATCTAGCAAAACGATCGCTCATTTAAAAAAATTAAATACATGTATATGCTTTATAAACACACAAATGCTTGCCTGTTCTGCCATGTGCGTCCCAGACTTCACGTAATTACGTTGAAAAGGTCAAACTTTCATGACCTTTTCAAAACTTCTTCATGAATGTTTTCATCTAAAGCATTAATTTATTTTCGACTGAAGAAAGAAATGCATAAACATCTTGGATGACATGGGGTGAATATATTATCAGGACATTTTTATTTGAAAGTGAACTAATCCTTTAAGGCTGCATTTATTGATCAAAAATAGAGTAAAATAGTGAAATATTATTAAAGTTTTCTATGTAAAATGTAATTTATTTCTGTGATGCGCAGCTGTATTTTCAGCATCATTACTGCAGTCTTCAGTGTCACATGATCTTCAGAAATCATCATAATATGATGCTCAAGAAGCATTTCTGATTATTATCAATGTGTTCTGCACAATATTTTTGTGGAAACCATGATTCATTTTATTTTTCAGGATTCACAGATGAATGTGAAGTTTAAAAGAACAGCATTTATTTGAAATAGAAATCTTTTGTAACATTATAATTGTTTTTACTGGCACTTTTATGAAGTACTTTCATCAATTTAATGCATGCTTGATGATAAAATATATCACCTTATATTTCACCTTAATATCATTAGTGCTAATAATCAGAAATGTTTCTTGAGCAGCATATTATAATGATTTCTGAAGAATCATGTGACACTGAAGACTGGAGTAATGATGACAAAAATTCAGCTTTGATCACATAAATACATTACATTTTTATATATATTCACATAGTAAACACTTATTTAAGTTGTAATAATATTTTAATGTATTTTAATGCAATAATTAATGCAGGCTTGAGGAGCAAAAAATGGAATAATTCCAAACTTTTGACCAATAGTGCACACCTTTTTGAGGTTGGAAGATATCTAAATGTACCAATAAGTGAAATTTATATTAATATGTTTTTTTTGTATATGTCCAGAGACATAAAAGACATAATTCATGATTATCTGTTATAGAATCTTCATATGTTGATGCTGTATGCATCTCTGTTTGCAGTAACCTCAAATCCAAATCAAATATATGGATGATGCTTTATGCACAAATAAAAAAAATGATTGATTTTGGATCTGATGATGAGATGAAAATCAGCTCATCGGGTGCTGATTTATAGTGCTTCACGTGTACTTTTATTTCATTTTCTTCATCTCTGATCTCCCTGCTGTAAATGAAATAAAGCCAGCTGTGAACGGATTGATTAGTTTAAGGGTCCGAGAGGAGCGCGGTGCTTCTTCATCAGTGACGGTTTATAAAGTCAAGTTAATCTGCACCTCGGTGTGATGAAGGATCACGCCACCTTTCAATCCGTCTGTGAAATTGATTTTCTTTCGGCAAGTGTAATGGAGCAGCTTTCTACCTTATACATTTTTAACATGTAAGAAAAGAGCTTAACGAGAGCTGATGAAGTGCTCGATCTTTGTCTGTCATGGGCTTTTCATTACACGGATCACCTCGTCACGTTCAGCGTTTGTTATCCTCTGAGACTCAAACACAGGTGTTGTTCTCCTGGTCAGTGCTGTTTTAGTATGATTTATGAAGCCTTATAATGTAAATTATTAGTTTTAAATAGCTTTTGTTTTTATATTTAAACAAATAATTGTAAAAACATTTCACAGTGCTACTATTTTTACTCTTTTATCAAATAAATTCAGTTTTTGTGAGCAGAAGAGATTCTGTCTAAAACATTAAAACAAATATCTAAATATAAAAGTTAAATGTATTAATTATAATATTTATTGATGCATTAGTATTATTTATATACCGTTGTAGTAGGTATTAATCATTTAGTTTAGCTTTTAGTTTTATATTGTTAGTTTATTTTAATTTCAGTAATTTTATGTGCTTTTGTTTTATATATATGTATATATATATCTTTTTAGCTGTCATTTATTTAAGTTTCAGTAATTTCAGGAATTGTTTTGTTTTGTTAGTTTTTTCCAGTTAGCTGCCAAAACAACATGTTTAATGTTATTTCATTTGTTAAAATGTATTTATTTAATTACTTGTTTGTTTGTTTGTTTATGTTGGTTATTTTTTATAGTTTTAGTTAACATTAACAACACTGCTTGTGCTTTTGTTACTTTTTTGAATATATATATTTCTAATTAGCTTTAATTTATTTTAATTGTATTTTTGGTACAGTGTAGCAGTCAGTAAAGTGTAGTTAAGCTTCCTTTTTAACAGTCATTTGAAGTATTTATGTATTTTTGCTGAATATATACATTCTAAAAAATGCTGGGTTGAAACAACCCAGCGCTGGGTAAAATATGGACGAACCCAGCGATCGAGTTGTTTTGACCCAGCGGTTGGGTTACTGCTCAGAAGGTTGGGTTACACATTTAACCAACTGTTGGTGGAAAACAACCCAGCATGTGTCCAATATTTACCCAGCGCGGGTCGTATTCAACCCAGCATGTGTCCAATATTTACCCAGCACGGGTCGTATTTAACCCAGCATGTGTCCAATATTTACCCAGCGCGGGTCGTATTCAACCCAGCATGTGTCCAATATTTACACAGCACGGGTCGTATTCAACCCAGCATGTGTCCAATATTTACCCAGCGCGGGTCGTATTCAACCCAGCATGTGTCCAATATTTACCCAGCACGGGTCGTATTTAACCCAGCATGTGTCCAATATTTACCCAGCACGGGTCGTATTCAACCCAGCATGTGTCCAATATTTACCCAGCATGGGTCATATTCAACCCAGCATGTGTCCAATATTTACCCAGCACGGGTCGTATTCAACCCAGCATGTGTCCAATATTTACCCAGCACGGGTCGTATTCAACCCAGCATGTGTCCAATATTTACCCAGCGCGGGTCGTATTCAACCCAGCATGTGTCCAATATTTACCCAGCACGGGTCGCATTCAACCCAGCATGTGTCCAATATTTACCCAGCGCGGGTCGTATTCAACCCAGCATGTGTCCAATATTTACCCAGCGTGCGTCGTATTCAACCCAGCACGTGTCCAATATTTACCCAGCACGGGTTGTATTCAACCCAGCATGTGTCCAATATTTACCCAGCACGGGTCGTATTTGTAAAGGAATTTTCCTTATGGACAGTAATCAAACAGTGAGACATAGATTCAGATGTATGTATTACATGTTTTCTCGCTCGTAGTTAGA